>BQNB010094264.1:0-26162 GCA_026074375.1 Tanacetum coccineum | reverse complement strand
GTTACGGCTTTATTGCCAACATGAAGAGTTAATTCTTCTACGTAAACATCAATCAAAGCACGTCTGGTCTTTAAAAAGGATCTCCCAAGAATTAGAGGAACTCGGGGATTGGCATCAAAGTCAGCCAGGAAATGGAACTTTCCTACTTTTATGAAGACATCTTCGGCGACACCGATCGGTCGAGAAATTAACCGGTCCGCAAGTTTGAGAGTCATACAAGTAGGAGTAAGTTCGGGAAGGGAAAGCTTTTTCCACACGGAAAGTGGCATGAGGTTAATGCTAGCGCCAAGATCGGCCAAGGCTAAGCATACATCCATTCTGGAAAAATCACACGGGATGAGAAATTTGCCAGGGTCTCCAAGTTTTTCGGGTAACTTTTTGAGGAGAACCGCCGAACAATGCTCATTCAACGACGTTCTTGCCAATTCAAACAATTTTTCTTTGTTACTGATTAAACTCTTAAGTGTCGAGGCAAATTTAGGCATGAGAACTAAAGCATCCCGCGAAGCTAATGTCGAAATGCAAATCTTGAAAGATTTGGTAAAATTTCTCAATTTGATTGTTAGCTTTTTCGCGGATCTTTTGGTCATTAAGTCTAGACGGATATGGAATTAACGGTTTCGGGTTAGGCTTCGGAGCACTAACTGGAGCAACAACGGGCTCAGCATTTGGCACTTGGGTTTGAACTTGGACAATCGGAGGTTGGACGTCTTTGGTACTTTCGTTATTAGTAGGAGGCACCGTGTCCTTTGTCACCTCGGTTTCACGTTCCACTATTTTAGGAGGAGAAGAAGTAGTAGGAATCGTGGTTGATAAGAAACGCCACTTCGGGTAGTGATTGCTTTCAAGTCACTTTTCGGGTTAGCAACGGTGTTGCTAAGAAGAGAATCCAATCCCGAAGTAGAGGCGGTATTGGAATTCATGAACTTGGTAAGCAAATCCGTTAAATTGGTCATTTGATTTTGCATGTTTTGGGTTTGGTTTTGCATATTTCTCATAACCGCATCATTAGCTTTGATGTAGTTTTGAAAATCATCCTTCGACACACCTTGTGTTTGCGGAGCCGGAGCTTGGTAAGGTGGAGCTTGGTGAACCGGGGGTTGATTAATCGGAGGTCGGTAAATTTGGCCTTGGTTAACCGGGGGTTGGTAGATTTGTCCTTGGTTGTAATTATTCCCCCGGTTTTGGTTGTAACGGTTTTGGTTATTTCCTTGGTTTTGTTGAACGGGAGGAAAACCGGGAGGTCGAATTTGATTAGCAATCGGGGCTCGGTAACCGGTATTTCCTTGATTGAAATTAGCCACGGCGGCTTGGGAAACATATTCTTGAATATTGTCACGATAAACGTTGCCATCGGTGGCGGGACAATTTCGGTAAGAATGAGCACCACCGCAAGTAACACAACTTTCCTCGACCGCTTTTATAGGAGCGGGAGCTTGAGATTGGTTTTTCTTATCGAGAAGTAAGGCTTTCACCATATCTTTAAGTTCGGCAACATCGGGAGAAATACCGGGGGTGGAATTGCTCGTACTCACTTTGGCAACAACCGGTTTGTTACGTGAATTACGAACTTTGGATTTGCTCTCGATGATTCTTAGGCAATCAAGAGGCATTTTATCCAAAAAGTTACCACCCGCGGCGGAATTCAACGAATCTTGATCATTAGAGTTCAAAGCATTATAGAAAGTATCGAGTTGATGTAATTCCGAAAATCCATGATGTGGGCATGCCCGAAGAATATCAATAGAACGGTCCCATCCTCAGTAAAAAGTTTCATCTAATCTTTGTTGAAAATCTCGTGAATTTCATTTCGAGAAGATTTTTGTTTTTTTGAGGAATAGGAGCGAATTTGGTGAGGAATTCTCGAAACAAGATCATCCCATGTTAGAATCGATCGAGGGGGTTCTTTTTCAAGCCAAATTCGGGTTGCACCCTCGAGGAAAATTGGAAAAGCAATAAGCTTTACCGGACAGTACTCGTGTACGTTCGGGAACTTCATCGTAGAAGGATCTGTGAAAATAACTGATGTGAGCATGAGGGTCGTTCTTTTTCATGTCCGAAAAATTGTTTGTTTTGAACGAGGTTAAGCAAAACCGGCTTAAGCTCAGTTTTTCCGCGGTGGATCTCCGCACAGACGATGGCATCCTTCGAAACCCCGGCGGTGCTTCCGAGCAATGAGCCGATAGTACGAGTATCATCCATCGTAACTACGAAGAAAAGAGAGCTGAGATTTTTCAATTGGTTCAACAAGATTAGAATGGTTTCAGCAAAAGTCGGGTTTGACTTGTGTTGTTGACGGGTTATGAATTACGAGATTGAGAATGAGTGCGCATGCACTAAAATTTAAAAAGAAAATTTATACTAATTTTTTTATTTTGTTGTTTTTTATTTTTTTTTTTTATTTTTGGTTTTTCAACATGTAGTACACAATGAATATTTAAATCGGATAATGCGAATAAGATACTTAAACCTATAATCAACTCGCTTCTCGTAACTCTCTCAAAGAAAACGCACAAAGGATTTTTGTTTAACTTTAAAAGGTGAGCCCGTACTCGCGAGAGACCCAAGGTAAGTTTTCTGAATCCTTTGTTTCGGGACATATTAAAGGATAACTTCAATTGAAAGGATTATATGTTGGTGTTCTTTAACCAACTAAGTAAATTTTTTATTAATTCTTTTTTATGGATAATTTTTTAAATTTTGATTTTTTAGATTTTACGATTTTTTTTTGATTTTTTATATCATATAAAAATAAAAGAAAAACTTTTGTATTTTTATATGAAAAGACATAATAACTTCACTCGAAGGATCTTCAAACATATAATAATTTCAAACGGACTTCAACAATCGAAGCGATATCTCCCCGCAGCGGCGCCCAAAGACTAATCAATTAAGCATATACAACCTCCTTTTTCTGATATATAATATTAAATAAAATAGGAATACTTAATTAAAATAATAGAAACATTTAAAGGTAAGAATCAAAATATCCAATTATAGTAATCCGGGAGTATGATTCGGGTCGTTTCCCCAACGAGGAATGCAATTGAAACCGAGAGTCGTTTTGATAATCGATGCTTTGAAAGGAACAAGATTATAAGTGGATTTTTCTAAAGCTACGGGGAAAATTAAGGCAATTCTAAACTAAAACATTAAATCACACAAATTTCAAACTAATAACGAAACGGAAATCCTAAATACGCGACTATTCAACTATGGCAAAATTACACGCCTACAAATGCAAACTTAGTTCGAACCTCAAATATGATCAAATAAAATTATATTAAAAGAAATTAGATATTATATAATTTTGCTTTTAATATTAATTATGTATTTAAAACTATTTAATCAGAATTAATAAAATTCCTAGAACATAACAAATTATCCCTAAAATTCCAAAAAAGATTTCTACTGTCGTAAAGTATAAAATATGATAAAATTAAGAAACTAATATTTTACTACTTTTTATAATAAAATCTATTTTTAAAATAAATTGTTAAAAATCTAAAAATTAAAATTAAAATCTAAAGTGTAAAAATGATTTTAATGCTTGAAACCTAAAAGTATTTATTTCCTAAATCTAAAACTATTTAAAGACTTTTCAATTTTTTAAGTTTCAAAATTTAATAAAATAAAAATAAGTATGAAAACATTGCATGACAACCTAAGAAGCTGATAAAATTAAAAAGAATCATAGGAAAAATAAGCTGGTAAGCCAGCTTATCGAATAACTATAAAAAGCTAAAAATAAGTTGCGACGTCTTATGTGCTGTTTTAATAGAGGCACAAAAAAGGTGCGATATAGGAAAATGCGTGCAAAGCGAGGACGGATTTAGCTATTGTTAGCACTTATGTGTAGTGATTGGTGTTCCTCTTGGTTACGAAGAGAGTCGTAGAGGTTGAGGGTTTGAGGTCCCGAGTTCGAGCCTTGCTCACTTGGGATTTCCACCTTCCCTAATGCTTTTTGAAAGCCATTTTTTTAAACTTTTTTTAACAAGCAAATTATAAGCACTTTTTATAAAGACACATTTTTTAAAAACTTCAAATAAGCACGAAAATAAGCCCTTAAAGCTGACAGAGGGCTTAACTTAACTAACAAGTTAAAAAGTTAACTGTTTTGGCTTTTGAGCACAAATAAGCTAACCAAAAAGAGAAATAAGCTAAATTAGATAATAAGCTACACTAAATAAGCAACAAAGAACAAAAATAAGCAACCCAATAAGCCTAGAATGAGCTTATGAACTCAGCAGTACTAACTTGTAAGTTAGTACTGCTAGTTAGCAACTTAAGACTGCTAGGCTATTTTCTAACTTAAATAAGCTAAGGCAAAGCAAATGGCTTATAACAGCTTATAGGCTAGTCCTAATAAGAATAAATAAAATTGACAGATTAACTAAAAGGCCTAAACACTTATAATTTTTAAGCTAAAAATGCAAATAAGCTTAAATAAGATTTAACCTAAAGTAAATAAGCTAAAACGGGCTTAAACTAAACTGATAAGCAATGTTAAACCTAAATAAGCTAAGAAAATAAGCAGATAAGCACAAATAAGCCAAATAGCACTTAAGCCAAAAACTGCATACAAACAGCAAGGGGGATCTTTTTGGCGTAAAAAAAATAAAGCTCTAAGATGGATCCTTAAGGCTTTATGAGTTATACCCACTGAAAACTCTAACAATAGCGGACAATAAATCATAATAAAAAGGAGTTTGAAGACAAATAAGCCCTTAAAAAAGCTTATGAAAAAGCTATTTGTTCATATGTCAACAATTAGAAAACTTTTTTTCAGTCCTTAACAATCCACACTTTGTGACTTAAAATAAGCCCCACAACAGATCCTTATGGAATTTTAACCTCAAAACAGATTTAGATTAGACCTTAAAGAACTTATATCAATTCTCAAAAATCATTTTGAAATAAACAATAAGACACAATGATCAAATGAAAAAGCTGAATTTCAAACTTTCAAACACTTAGCAACTTTGACAGATTATACTCAAAACCAAAAGTAACAAAAGCAGACCTATAGATTTGGTTTCCAACTTGTTTTTAAGACTCAAACAACACAAAACTTGCATTTAATCTTACAAATCACAAATTAAACAATAAGAACACAAATATCTGTCAAAACTAAGAAAGATTCAAATATTAACTTCTTAAAAACTAGATTTTGAGTTTTATCACTTTAAAACTTAAACCAACTGAATTTTTGGACTAATCTAAGCTAAACTAAGTTGACCCAAGAGTAAAAACTAATTTTGACCCATTTTAACCCATTAAATCAGTTAAACCAAACACCCCTTTAAGTGACAGTTTCCACTTTTTAAAACTTTTTTTTAGAGATTTAAGGCAAGTTTTTGAAAAACAGATGATAAGTTATCAAAATTAAGAAACAATGATCAATAATCTCACAACAATAAGCACTACAAAAAGCAAATAAGAACTAAGCAGATTAAGCACTTTAAGACATATTTTTAATGAAAAACTTGCACAATGATTTCTAAACTACAACTAAGCATTAATAAGCATTAACTAATATAAGCAAACATAAATAAGCATATATAAGCTAAAAATAAGCAGTAATAAGCACTTGAATAGTAAATAAGCTAGAAAATGAACATGAAGACTTACAAGCACCCTTGCTCAAAACAGGGCAATTGAAGCCTCATTTGAGCTATCAACAAGCTCCAGCATATCCTAAGATTAGCTGGTATGGTCCTGGAAACCCATCCATGTCTGGTTTCCCTTCCTTTCTAAGCTGTGGTAAAATTTAAGGGAGGATTTGTGTAAGATAAGCTTAACTAAGCTTTTGAGAGCTTAATTGGGTAAATAGCCAGCTTAAGAGCAGATAAGAGCTTATAAAAGAGAATGAGAGCTTATGAAACAGTTAAAGCTTTTTAAACCATATTTTTGCATAAAAGTATATTTATGAAAAGACAATTGCACAAATAGAAAACTTTGAATTCTTATTGATAATAAAGCTGGGTACAAAATAGAGATTACAATAAGCTAAACATTACTTTTTAAAAGAAAATTACAATTTAAAAGCTACTCTAAAAAGCTAATAAAAACTAACTAACTATCATCTGTGAGTGAGGAGAGCCTTGTATTTATATGCCTGGAGAGAAGGATCTAGACCTCCGCACATGATCCTCTTGATTTTGATCTTGGCCTTTCAATCATTGCCAATTATTGGATGCCCCTTCTTAGCCCTTGGATCAAAATTGAAGCACACGGATTGCCAGCGTGGCAATCTCGTATCTTTAGAGTGGTGTGCTTCTTTTGCATTGATTTCAGTGCAATATTCCCCTTTTTGGTGTGCTTCTTTGGATATCCGCGTGTCATTCTTGATGGTGTCTTGGCCAATGAGAGGCTTTGGTGACGTTTTGCTTTGCTGAATAGGCACTTTGTACTAAGCATCTGCTTAGCCACATTGGATTGCATCTAGAAGGGTTAATTCCCTTTTAATCGAGTTAAAATGGAAGCTGGGTAAATTGGGACGATGGGTGAATAGTAACACCCATTCGCGCCCTTTTTCTTTTATACGTTTTTGTGTCTGACTAGGGATTTAAACGAGTTGACCTGGGCTCGTGTATTAAAAGGATTGGGCCAGGAGATGTTATTTGGGTTTAGTTAAGTGGTGAAAGGGTTAATAAGAGATTTAACGACCGTTAGTCCTTAAGTGATAAAAGACTAACGGTGTTATTGTTTTTGGACTTTTTGTGCAAATGGATTTAACAATAAGGGTTTACTTGGGATTTTGAGGGTTTTGTCGTTTTTGTGGTTGACCAAGAGTTGACTTTGCTGACCTTTGCTAGAAACTCCCGGCTCTTGTACACTCTATCCATTCCCGTTTGTCCGGTTTTGACCGTTTTTTTGTTATTTTTGCAATATCTGTACCTACACAACACAAATGACAAAACAAGCAATATTCAAGCATATTTTGCACAATTTGACCATTTTAAGGCCATTTTGGATATAAAAAGGATATGTGATTTCTCACATATCAGCCAAGCTTACCACCTTTGTTGTTATGTGTAAGGCATACGATGGTGAGCCCACGGTAGAGCTTTTTAGGGGTTTCTTTAACTTGTATCCTGGGGACCAATGGTTGACTTTCGCCAAGAGGCCAGAGAAACATGTCCCCAACCTCCTTCCCAAAGTCATAACTCGAATCGAAGACTAAAAAGGTCGGTTCTTTTTTGTGTAAGACTTCATTGTTCCTAGTGATTATCCAGAACTTCTTTCAAAAGATAATAGGTGGGATAAGAAAACCTTCAAAGACAAACTCCCTCCTTCAATCCATGAAAATCCTTTTTATCAGCGTCTTGGTAGGCATCATGTCAACATTCGAACCTTCTCGGATTCTATCCTCTTCCTTGCTGGTCTTAAACGGTCGTGGGAGCATGGACAGCAATGGCCTGTGATTTTTGTTGGTAGAAAGGGTATTTACCATTCTGTTAATTTGATTTATTACTTCTCTACTACTGATAAATGATTTATTCTCTTCTTTTGCAAAAATAGATTTTAGGAATTTCATGTATACTGAAGATGATGAAGACTTGTCCTTTCTTTTACGCGAGCCATCCCTTGGCTTTCGCACGTGTTACACTCTCTACGTCCTTATCAACAACGAACCTCTGCTCTTGGAGGCTGAGCCTTTGAATGCTACGAACCCGGAGCAACTGTTTGAGAACACTGTTGATTCTAGAGGCTCTCTTGTCCGTGAGGGGATGCTTGTCATCGGCACTGGTAGTGTTGTAGGGAGAATGAAGGACAGAAAGGTTAGATTAAAGGGTTCTACAAAGCCAACTATGAAACGTAATTTGGTCCAAGCTGGTTCTTCCTCAAGGTATTCATGCCAGAGGTCCTCTCTTACGAAAGTTAAGTTTCCCTATTTCTTACCATATATGATTATGAAGAAGGTAATTTATGTTTTCATGTATTGTACTCATATTTTCTTCTTTATTTTTCTCTTATTGTTCTTTGTATCTTCGCAGGCCTCTCAGATGTTCCCGAGCAACAAAATGGCACCTCTTGCCACCTAATGATCTCTAATATCACTCCTCCGGCCTGGAGGGGTCATTTTGACAATCAGGTAGATGTTGAGCCTCTCGATCTACATGATCGTTGTTATGCTAGGCAAGCGGTTGTTAATAATACCGTAAACCAAAGGACGCGTGAGTTGCTGAAGGTTGCGGATTAGATAAAGGGAGAGTGTGACATGCTGAAGGAGATGAAGAAGGCCAGAGATAAAGAATGTGAAGAATTGAAGGCCAAGTGTGAAGCTGCGATGGCGAATTTCGATAATAATCCAGTTGTTAATGTTCTTCGCCAAAAGATCAAGTCTCTGTCTGGGGAGGTGAAGGAGCAGAAGGCTAGCCTGGATAGGATGTTACCGGAGAGCCAGAAGCGGGCTAGCTATTAGGAAAACCTTGCAACCTTAGAGTCGAAGGTTGCTACCTTAGAGGCCGAGAAAGGTAGGTTGGAAGTTGTTGAGTCCACGCTCCGCCATGAAATTGATGTTGTCAAATATGACAGGGTGAAAGTGTTTATGAAGGTGGTGCCCTATGTGGCCATGGAGTTCGTGCATAGCGATGAAATGGATATGCTTGTTGGGAAGCTTGTGTCCTCTGTTGTCTTCTATGGGAGATGTGCTGCCTTCGAGGAGGTCGCGAACATGAAAGAGCCATTCGATCTGGCGAAGGTAAAAGGTTATAGGCCCTCATATAAGAAAGAACATACCAAGGCTAGCAATGACCTTGTGACTGCAACTTTTCCATTCTTATCCAAAGTTGTAGCAGATCCTTCTGTATCAGCCAAAGCCTTGCTCTCCAAGATGCCATAGTCTTGCCGTCGTCCAACTCCGACAAAGACCCATGCTCATGCTCCATCAGCTCTTTCTTAGAAAGCCACTCCATCATCTGCTCTTGTATCAAAGTCTGTGTCTCCCCCAACTACTTGAAGGTCACCAAGTTGGTGTTAATTCAGCTCCAAGGGTAGTGTATACCCTTTTAAACAATTTGTTTCTATGCTTCTTAGGCTTCAGCCTTTAAACAATTTTATTTTTATGTTGTGATGGTTCATGTTGGCCATCTTTAAACTATTGGTCAGTCCTTGTGTCTGGCTCTGGATATTCTCCCCCCTCGAGGAGGTTTTAATTATATGAGGGTTGTAACCTCCCAAATTTTGCTATCATTTGTTTGCTTCACATTAGATCTTTAACCCCTTTATTTTTGGGGAAGATTATGGGGGATCGTAGTCTGACCCCTTATACATTTTTAACTATTTGTGAATAGTTGTGGCTCTTTATGTTTTCATATATTAAGGGCTCATGTGTGGCCTTATGGAATTTGTAAATTATACACCAAGGTTTTCAAGCAGTCCTTCACTTGTAATGGAGGGTTGTGACCCGCTCCGTTTTAGCCCAAAAGGTTTTGAACGAAGACCTTTGGGAAGTTAACATGAATTTAATGGATGCTAAGTAATAGAAATAAGGCTCATGTGTGGCCTTACGACATCCTTTCGATCATTGAAACTTTTAAATATTTGGTGACTCAAATCTCTGTTGTAAATAACGACACGAAAGATGTGAAGGGAATTCACTACTTTCATTAGTCGTGTAGAAAGATTTACATCATTTTGGTTATGATCACTTAGTTTGCTATAGTTAGTAAATATCCCTTTAACAAAAGGTAGTCTAAACAATGACTAGAAAAACAATAGATTGTAAGCTTAACATGTAAAACATACAAAGACTTGAACCCTTTACTGTATGAATGAGTGAATGATCAAAGGTGTCTGTTATCTTGTGGAGTCCTCCTTCGTGTGCTCCACTTACGATGTGAGGTCCTTTTCGTATTTGATTATGATCATCTTTGTTGTTGCTTGACAATAATACGAAGTCTCATAGGTTGAATGTAAAACGCCCATTTCTTGTGTTATGATACCTTCGAAGCTTGTTTCAATAGTAAGCTTCTTCGATTAGGGCCACCTCTCTTTCTTCATTCCCCCTTCTTTCAACCCTTTCCTGTGTTACAAATTCTTCCTTTTTGGAGATGAGGTTTGTGTCCTTTAGAATTATTGCCTCTGATCCGTAAGTTAAGGTGAACAAGGTTTCTTTCTGGTTGTTCCTTGGCAAGGTTCTGTGTACCCATAGGATTCGAGGTAGGTCGTCCACTCATCCTTGTTGGCTTCGAACCAATTGCTTTTTATGTAGTTCATAATTTCTACATGCTCTGTGACTGGGGAGAAATATTGGCGTATTTTTAACCCTTTACAAAAGTCTGCGAAATACCTTCTGTAAACTGCTTTTTGTCCTTTGAAATAATCGTTTGAGGGACTCCGAATCTGCATATCACGTGCTCCCATATGAAATTTTTTGTCTGTCTTCCATTTGCTGTGGTTAGAGGTTTTTTCTACCTACTTGGTGAAGTGTTCGACAGCTATAGCTAAAAACTTTAGGTTTCTCCAAGCCGTTGGTAGAGGTCCCACAATATTGATTCCCCAATGCCAAGTATTGTTTACTACTGTCATGTCATTGTTCAGCATTCTTGCTGCTGTAGAGTATTCTTGGCACTGTGTTCAGTCTTGGATCGTCTCTGCCGCGTCCCTATACATTGATGGCCAATAGTAACCTTGCTTCGTAACCTTTACCTCCATGGAGCGGGGTTCCGCATTAAACCCGCAGGAACCTTTGTGTATTTCTTGAATAATGTTTTTAGCCTGCGAAGAGCCTATGCAACGAAGCCATGGTGTCAAGAAAGATTTTTTGTATAAGCTTCCTTTGATTAACATGTATTGGGGGGCCCTAATTATGACTTTCTTGGCCTCCTTCAGATCTTCTGGTAGTAGACCACTTAACAGGTACACATAGATGGGGGTCATCTATATTTCTTATGCTTCAGCTGTGATATTCGATACCTTTTTGTGGTTTATTGATCTATTTGCTAAAACTTCCACCAATACCTCCTTGGTAAGGTGTTCGAAGGTCATGTAAGCCAACTTTCTTAGTACGTCGGCCTTCTTGTTCTGATTCCTTCAGATATGCTTCATTGAAAAAGTATCGAAGTTCTTCAAGACTTCTTTCATCTTCTTTAAGTATTGCTTTATTGCGGGCTGTCTAGCTTCGAAGAGATCCTTTACTTGGTTAATCACTAGTTAGGAGTCTATGAAGATAGCCAGGTCTTTAATTTCCATTTCTTCTGCTATTCGCAGGCCTGCTAGCAATGCTTCATATTCTGCTTCGTTATTCGTAGTCTCAAACTCGAACCTTAAAGCATACGTGTATTCCTTTCCATCAGGGTTGATTAGCATTAAACCGGCACTTGAACCGTCAGAGCTTGAGGCCTCGTCGGTGTACAGCTTCTACATGACTGCCGATTTTGCTTCTTTGTTTGTTGCTTTAGATTTTTTGGTCTCCATCTTTTTGTCTTCTGCGGGGGGTATTTCGGCTAGAAAATTAGCTAATATCTGGCCTTTAACAGAGTTACGTCCTTTGAATTCGATGTCATGTTCCCCTAGTTTGATGGCCCATTTAGCTATCCACCCTGATTTTTCAGGCCTTGCGAGGATTTGCTTAATGGGTTTATCAGTCAATATCCAGATGGGGTGAGCTTGGAAGTACCTTTTAAGTATCCTTGCAACATGGACGAGGGCTAATATGAGCTTCTCCAATTCTGAATAGTTTAATTCTGCCCCTTGTAACACCCTACTTACAAAGTAGACCGGAACTTGTCTTTTTTCTCTCTTTGCCAGAAAAAACGGCACTTATACTTTCTATCGAAGCCGTGAGATACATTACTAACACTTCGCCTTTGATTGGGGCTGTAAGCGTTGGTAACATTTCTATTAACTCCTTTATTTTTTGAAAAGCTTCCTCAGCATCAGCTGTCTATTGTATGGTCTTCTTGACTATGCTACTCTTGAGTGCTTTAAAGAACGAGAGCAACTTGTCAGCACCCTTCGAGAAGAATCGACTTAGGGATGCCAACTTCCCATTAATGCTCTGTATATCCTTAAGTGTTCTTGGTGGCTTCAGATCTGTGATTTCCTTGACCTTCAAAGTATTTCCTTTGATTCCTTGCTTGGTGATGAGATGTCCTAGGAACAGGCCCTCTTTGACGCCGAAGAGCATTTCTTCTGGTTGAGCTTAATATTAATGGATCAGAGCCTATCAAAGGTCTTTTGGATGTCCATCAGCATGTCTTCTTCGAAGGTACTCTTGATCACCATATCATCGATGTAGGCTTCAAGGTTTCGCCCGATTTAATCATTGAATACCGTGTCGACCAGCCTTTGGTAAGTTGCTCCTGCATTCTTCAAGCCGAAAGGCATCTTTTGGTAGCAGAATACTCCTTTTCCAGTGAAGAAAGCTGTTTTGTCTTCGTCTCCCTCGACCATTTGTATTTTATGGTAGCCCTTGTAGGCATCCAAAATTTTTTTAAGTCGAAACCCCGAGAGGGATTCCAATTTCCAGTCAATTTTAGGTTAAGGGTAACAGTCTTTGGAGCAGGCCTTATTTATGTCCGTGAAGTCCACGCACATCCTACAGCCTCTGTTACTTTTCTTTACCATGACTGGGTTGGCTACCCAGGTCTGATCTGTGACATCTCGTAATATTCATGCCTTTGTGAGCTCATCTACTTCTTTGCAGGCAGCTTCATTTCATTCTAAATCTAATCCCCGCTTATTTTGCTTGACTGGTTTGATGTGCTTGTATTCAATCAACTTATGCTCCGTGTTGAAAGGCATTCCTCCTACCATAATGGTTCTCGGGATCTCTGTCATGTTGGCATAGGTCCATGCATAAACATCCTCGTTGGATTGTAGGAGGTCTTGCAGTTTTCTCTTGAAGCTGGTTGGTAGCTGCTTTCCAATAACAACTTTTTTGCTTAGGGTATTTATCATTGATGATGATCCTTTCCTCTACGTTTGCATAGCTGAGAACGTTCTTTGTAGCCTTTGGGGTGGTTTCTTTAACCTTCTAATGTCCTTCTTTTACCTTGTTGGGCTCGTAGTTGAGAATACGGTGCCAATTCCACGAGGAGTATGGAATTTTATGGTTGCATGAATTGTAGACACTACAATACCCATTATCTGCATAGCAGTCCTTCCGAGGAGTAAGTTATAGGGAGAATTGGACATGACGATGATAAAATTCAGGGTTTCTGTCCTTGCGTAGGGACTTTCCCCTACCGTGACTTCCAGAGGGACCTTTCCGAGAGGCATGGAATGCTCTCCTGAGAAACCAATAAGTGGGATATTGGAATCCACCCTAAGTGCTCTGATAGACGGCTTTAATTTTAGGAAACAATGCTCATAGATTACTTCGCACGAGCTGCCACTATCCATGTATGCCTAGTTGACTTGTCTTTCGGATATCCGAACCTTGACTATTACTGGATCAGAGGAGTTGTCAAGACCAAAAACATGGGGGATGGTGATTTATCCTATTCCATTAACGAGTTCCTCCACACATTTTCTTTTCGAAGCACGACTTCCCTTACTTATCATGAGGATTAGGGCTTCTACCAGGACAATGTCTTTGTCCCCTTTCATTTATTCACCAGGTTGGGTGTCAGAAGCCTTTGCCTTTCCTTTCTTTATCCTTTTACCAAGTGAGCGAGCTGCCCTGACTTTACATCTTCTTCGATCTGATGTCTCAGCTCTCTGCATTGGTTGGTTTCATGCTTGTGGTCTTCGTGGAAATGACAATACTTGGACATGTCACGTGATCGTCTACTTCCAACCATGCGAGGAGGTTGTTCAAAGGCTTTTGCCACCTTCTCCGCTGCTAAAATTTCCCTTGGACTATTTGATAAGTTGGTGAGGAGCCCATGGTTAGACCTCTTGTAAGGAGAGAACCTATCTCGATTCTTCTTATTTCCTTTGTTGTTATCCTAAGAAATGGCTTTGCTGAACCTGTCGAAACCCTCTTTGTGATCACTTGAGGCTCCGTTTGTAGCAACTTCCTTTGCTTCAATCCAAGTGTAAGTCTTCTCTATCAGACCCTTGTAAGTGGTAAGGAGGTATGTGTAGAGGAATTCAAAAAGGCTTCTTGTCTTTAGCCCATGAACGAAACCAGAGACCCGTTTCTCTTCGTGCAACCCAAGAATCTGCAAGGTATCGTCTGTGTATCGAGTGACGAAAGCTCTAGTACTCTCCCCATCCATTTGCTTGATATTATGTACTGCCATGTGCATCTTCGTAAACTTTTTCTACTGGCTGAAGTGTGACCATAACTTCACCTTCAGGTCTTTGTAGTTAACAATACTACATGCTATTTCCCATGCCACCATATCCGGGCGGAGTCTTTGAGAGTATATGTAAACATATGGCAGGCTATAGGCATTGCCCATTTCTGCATACGAATGGAACCTTCAAAGAGGTACAAGTAGTTATCGGGGTCCCCTTTCCCATCGTAGGAACCCACGTGAGAAGGCATCTTGAGTCCGTCTGGTAGAGGGTAATCCTCGATCTAGCGAACGAAAGGAGTCATGCAGCCGACAGAGTCTGCGAACAAGCCCGTTGGGCCATAGCTAGGGTATATGGATGCATTTGGCAATGGATTGATGAGTTGTGTATAAAAGGGATAGCTATTTGGGGGTATATTCGCAGGATACATAGGACGTTGTGATTAGGACCATAGTTTCTCATAGTAGCCTGTTGGGTGTATCCTCTATGAGGGTAATAAGCGGGAACCCCTCCGAGAGAGGGATTACTGCCTGGCATAAGGAAATGGTAGCCAGGAGGTTGTTTGTAGGTCATGCTAGTATTAAGTTAGGAGCAAGGATTAACATAAATAGACGCATGACCATTAAATGAGGGTTTTAGGCTATTAGGTATGAAAGGTGGAGCATTGTGTGAGAGATGCGTATCGTTAGAAGGGAGATTACCCCCTAAATTAGTCGAAGGCTGATTGTCTCCATACCCGAAGGTCAAGGTTGACTGTAAAGATTGTTCATTCTCACTTCTTCCCAGATGGGCTGCGAATATTGGAGGAAGGTTTACACCACGACTTCTACCATCTTCTACTCTTTGTTCCGAAGGCCTCCTGACATTGGATTCCCTTTCAAACCTGCTCCCATTCCTATTCAGAGCATCTTCAAATTCTACAACCCTTCCCCTATATCTTTGAACACGCAGGGATCCTATTCGAAGAATAGTAGTAGTGTCCCTTACGCGTATCGGTCTCGGCTCCATCTCTCTCCCCATCATACTATTTATTTTAATAATCCAATTCAGTACGGAGGTCTTCATTACGAACTTGTCTTCTACAATCCCTTAGGAAGGATTCAAGAACATCATAGTTGGATTCCACGAAGGCTGGGCTAATCACTGGTCATGATTAGCCGAGGTGGATGCATGATTGGCTAGTGATGTGTTTACATGAGATCTAGTGGTAAAAGTGGAGGCAATTATGGGTGGTAGTTCACTCACGTTTGGACTTGGTAAAGGGGTTAGTGTCAAAAAACCCGGTGGTGGTGTATCTTCTCTTCCACTTGTCATGCCAGAAAAGTAGGTTAAATAGTTTTATGGTTATGGACTTAGTTTTAACGGGACTTATTATAACGGTCCCACGGATGGCGCCACTGATTGTACAATATTGGGCACGACTAGGCTTCGATGGTGATCGAAGAGTTTAAGGGTGGTTGCTGAACTACCAAGCCGTGTATAACCTATGGCAAAACCAATGCAAACACTACGTTAAGTGAAGCGCAGGGGGTGGCCCTACAAATCACCTTCGACATGAGAGTAAGTATGTGCTTTTGATGATAATAAGTATGTGTAAAGTATGAAATAGGTGTTGAAAGCGTAAATCAAACCTGAGGACCTTGCCATCTATTTATAGGTGATGAAATAGACTGAACAAGGCCCTGCACATAAGCCGGTGATCATGAGGGTGTCCCGCGATTTAAGCGGGATTCCAGGGTTAAGTTGTCACACCCCGTCAGCGGCGGAAACACGAGAATGCGACATAATGATCAATCACAACACAAGATGCAAAATAGAGAAAACTAAAATGCATAAATGAATAGTGTCATGATGACCATCAACCTCAATATAACCTTGAGTGATGTCCCAAATCAAGAACACAACACATAGTCGCCAATTATTACAAACTTAAGCCCACGCAGGGGTCCATAAAATCTTATCTCGATCCTCAAGAAAACCAAATCCAAAGCGTACATCAAATGCAAGACTTTTCAAACAAGATTCCTACAGGATTCTCTAAAGTCTGCTAAAAGCACCATACTCTAACGATCATTAACATCACCTGAAAATGATACTCGGAAACATTAACAATAATGTTGGTGAGCTCGTAGGTTTTGACTCAAAACCCACTCGTTGTGCCAATATCTCATACAATTAGATAATTGTGCTATATGACACTGAATATATGCAAACCAAACCCATGACTTAGCATCCCCGCTAATCATGTACCAAGACCTAGCATCCTCGCTAGTCTTATTACCAGCGCGTACCAACGCTCTTAGGGTCGCAACCCCGATGACATACCACACCTAAAGCCTACCAGTTGGAGCAAATTAGGGTGAAGAACTACATCCCTTACCATGCCAAACACAGTACATGCAAGTAAGATCACATTACACATATTCATATAGCAGTCATAAGCACATAAATTGTCCCAAAAACAAAACCACGTTTCGCACAGTTCAGAAATACAGTTCAAAACACATTTGAGTATCATTTTCCCCCAACGGAAAAACAGTAAAAAGTGGGGCTACAAGAACTCACCTCAAGCAAACTGTCTCCACAGAAATCTTAATATCACACAAGCAAATGCTACGACGTTCGCACATGACCTAGTCAAGTTAATGTCCCATTTTAAATCATTCATTTCCAAAACAGTTTTCAAGTATGATGCATAGAGGTTAGACGCTCGTTGTACGGTTATCTTAAACGTTTTAGTGGTGTGATGGTTGACGAAATGACTCAAAAATATCATATTCATCCATATCTCAGTACAATATACTTATACTTATACTATTTAAGAAAATAAATAAGTAATATAAGTAAATATTTATAATAAATAATTATAAATATACTTCGATAAGTCAATTCGATACACTTAGTTACCATAAATATATCGTTTATACTATACGAAATAGAACGTTTATGTTTACTAAACATTTTGGAAAAGTTTTGAGAAAAAAATATATTTTTCGTCTTTTAGTCGACTTATTAAAATAATAAAATAATAATATTTTATTATTAAAATAAAATTTACATTTTTAAGTAAAAATTCTAAGTATAGACTTTTTATAAAATTTCGGCATGACCCGTACGTTTATATGACGTTTTCCAAGGTTATCAAACCTTATTTTTCAACAATTTTCCAACATTTCGACACTTTCCGAACCAAACTCCAAAAATCACATTTCATAATGTTTACCAAAACTCTTTCTCAACATGACTTTCAATATAACTTCACATGTACATTTCACTTTCCAAATGTTCGTCAAAACTCCCAAAACGACTAGTTAACGCTTATTGGGCTTTAAGGCCCAATAAGGATCTATTATACTTTTTATGTATCCAAAATACGTTCTAAGCCCAAAACCAAGGCCCAATATCATATATAAGCTCATATCAATAAGTAATAAAGTAATCCGGACCACAATAAGCCATTAATAAGCCACGGCTTATGGATTGCTTATTGGGCTGTGAGCCCATATGCTCAAAAATATGTATACTAAGCTTAAAAATAAGCTAATAAGCTACGTATCGAATTTGGTTATCACCATAAGATATAATATTAGTCCACAAAATATAACATACTAGGGAAAGAACCAAAAATACCCTTCTTGTATTTCCTTAATATGTCGTGAGCTAGGCTCCATAAGCAGCAAAATAAGCTTATTCATCGATAACCAACTCAAATAAGGCCAAAATAACTAAATACAAATAATCTTACATAGGCAAACATATATTTCTCAACCAATCACGACAACAATATATCAAAACTAACAAAACCTTATATTTTTCCTTTTTATTTTGAATCCTAAACGCACCTTAGACATTCATTTGTAAACTTTTCAGTTTCGATTTTTAACGATCGGGCCATACAACTAACATCTATGCATCACTAGCAACCCAAAAGTACAAGTTAAAAATAAATTTGAAAGACTTACAAAAATGGTCTTCAAAATAAATTTCAACGCGAACCGAACAACCTAAACGTTGTTTTAATGAATACCCGAACACTAGAATCAACCCAAATTATCACCAATCTTCATGTTTTTGATCAAAGTTTGAAAAATAATAGTGTTTGTGTGTGTGTTATAGATCGGACGAGTAAGAGAGAACAAAGAAAATATGTGTGTGATTTTTTTTGAAAGAATGAGAGCATGAAATGTGTGTTTAGGAACTAAACAAACCAAATGTACCATGCATAGGACCCATAGTGCTAAAAATAAGCCACCATGTCTCCCATTTTGTTCTATCGCCGGCTAGGGGATCCTATGGGCTCGGGGTTTTCGTTTTCGTGTCGAAATCACTTAAAAGCTCGTAAAACTCAATCGTAAATTATTCCCTAAGGTTACCTAGCATTTTTATTCACTTTAAAAATGTGTTTATAATAACTTAGAGTATTTACTTGACATATTTCCATTTAAGACCTCCCAAAAACTCATTTGGACATTAACGGACGTGTCAGGACTCGTTTTTTGGCAATTCTCATAAATTCACGGGTAAACCACCCGAAACTTACATAGCATAATAGTATCCTCCAATAAAGCTTATTATACACAATAAACCATAAAATGCTTCATATCTCATAAATTCACCACCGTCTACACGGTACAATATTCTAAATAATTAAAAAACGTCAAATAGTCGAAGGACTAAATTAGAATATTCAAAACACGGAAAGTGCAGGGGTTGCATTCTACCCCCTTAAAAGAATTTCGCCCAAGAAATTCAACTACTTATCATCACTAAACAGTTGCGGATACTTAAGCTTCATCTGATCTTCACGTTCCCATGTGAATTTAGGCCCACATTTCAAATTCCATCAAACCTTGACGGTGGCAGTTCTACTCCGCTTTAACTTCTTGAACTCTCTTTCCAAAATTTCCACATGCTCTTCCACAAAGTTCAACCTAGCATCTACTTAGATCTTATCCAAGGGCACTTGCAGTGTTGGATCAGCCAAACACTTCTTAAGGTTCGACACGTGGAACGTGTCATAAACACCATCTAACTCCTCAAGCAAATCTAACCTGTAGGCTATGGGGCCTACTTTCTCAATAATCTCAAAAGGTCCAACAAACCTAGGTGCTAATTTCCCCTTCTTCCCAAAGCGTACCACACCGTTCCAAGGCGACACTTTGAGCAAGACATAGTCACCTACACTAAACTTTAGAGGCTTCCTCCTCTTATCAGCATAACTGTTCTGGCAATCACGCGCAGCCTTAAGTTTATCCTTAATCCGCGAGATCTTCTTAGTGGTTTCTTGCACTAACTCAGGTCCTATCAACTGACCTTCCCTAATCTCAGCCCACATAATTGGCGAATGATACTTTCTACCATACAATGCCTCAAACGGTGCACTCCTCACACTAGAATGATAACTATTGTTATATGAAAACTCAAGTAATGGAAGATGAACATCCCAACTTCCCCCGAAGTCTAGGACGCACGCTCTAAGCATGTACTCCAAAGTCTGAATAGTACGCTTACTCTGACCATCGGTCTGAGGGTGGTAAGCCGTACTCATGTCTAAACGGGTTCCTAATGTCTCTTGCATTGATTGCCAAAACCTCGACGTAAACCGACTATTATGATCAGATATGATCGAGATCGAAATACCATGCCTAGCAAAAATCTCATTCAAGTATAGCCTAGCTAACCTCTCCATCTTATAATCCTCACACATAGGTAGAAAATGAGCAGACTTAGTCAATCGGTCCATAATGACCCAGATTGTGTCATGCCCGCTACTAGTTCTAGGCAACTTAGTTACAAAATCCATAGCTATTCCTTCCCATTTCCATTCGGGAATCTCAGGTTGTTGTAGCAAGCCAGATGGCCTCTGATGCTCAGGCTTAATCTTCAAACAAGTCAATCACTTACTCACATACACAGCTATGTCTTTCTTCATACCCGGCCACCAATACCTATCCCTAAGGTCATAATACATCTTATCAGCTCCTAGGTATACAAAGTACTTTGATTTATGGGCTTTATCCATTATCAGGGTTCTCACATCACCCTTCAAAGGGACCCATATTCGATCTAAGTAATATAATGCTCCATCATTCCTAAGTTTAATCATCTCATCTAAACCTTTCTACAATCCTGCAGACTCATCAGACGCCTCCTTCTAAGCCACTAGTATCCTATCATTGATACTCGATTGAAGGGTCATATTTATAGCTCTAACTCTCTTAGGCTTTACTCTCTCTTTCCTACTTAGCGCATCAGCCACTACATTCGCCTTACAAGGATGGTAACAAATTTCACAGTCATAATCACTAAATAACTCTAACCAATGATGTTGTCGCATGTTCAACTCTTTCTGATTAAAAATGAGCTGGAGACTCTTATGATCCGTATATATGACACTCTTTGTCCCATACAAGTAATGTCTCAAAATCTTAAGTGCAAACATAACCGCACCCAGTTCTAGATCATGGGTGGTGTAATTCTTCTCATGGATCTTCAATTGCCTAGATGCATAATCTATTACCTTATTTCTTTGCATCAACACACAACCTAATCCTAATCCGGACGCATCACAATAGACTACAAAATCTTCCGGTCCATCAGGGAGAGTTAGAACAGGTACATTACACAACTTATCCTTCAAAGTTTGAAACGTATTATCCTGCTCCTCACCCCAATCAAAGGTCTTACTTTTTTGAGTCAAGACAGTAAGCGGCTTAGCTATCTTAGAAAAGTCCTCAATGAACCTACGGTAATATCCAGCCAATCCTAAGAACGAACGAACCTTAGATGGAGTTCTAGGGGCTTTCCAATTCCTAACGACCTTAATCTTACTAGGATCTACATGAATTCCATCACCATTAATCACATGCCCAAAGAAACTGTACCTCTTGCAACCAGAATTTACACTTAGAAAACTTAGCATACAACTTATCTTTCTTAAGCAATTCTAAGACTAGTCCTAGGTGCGCTTCATGCTCCTCTCGGGTCTTAGAGTAGATTAAGTTATCGTCTATAAACACTATCACAAACTTATCGAGATAAGGCCTACAAACTATGTTCATTAAGTCTATGAATACCACTGGTGCGTTAGTCAAACCAAAGGGCATTACTGTGAACTTGAAATGTCTATAATGAGTTCTAAACGCTATCTTAGGAATATCGTCCTCGTGCCCTCTCAGCTAATGGTAACCGAACCTAAGGTCTATCTTAGAGAAGTACTGCGATCCTTGCAGCTGATCGAACAGGTCGTCTATCCTAAGGAGTGGATAACGGTTCTTAATGGTTAACTTATTCAGTTCTCTATAATCAATACACATTCTAAAGGATCCATCCTTTTTCTTAACAAACAATACTGGTGCTCCCCAAGGCGATGAGCTTGGTCGAATGAAACCTTTGT
The DNA here is from genome assembly GCA_026074375.1 of Tanacetum coccineum. Lineage (NCBI taxonomy): Eukaryota > Viridiplantae > Streptophyta > Magnoliopsida > Asterales > Asteraceae > Tanacetum > Tanacetum coccineum. Next base: position 4,570 of record BQNB010094264.1, on the reverse strand, counting down.
CTTGGAGTTCCTTGAGTTGTCCTGACAACTCCTCTAATTCAGAAGGTGCCAAACGATAGAGAGACTTTGCAACTGGCGTTGCTCCAGGAATTAACTCAATTTAAAACTCGATTTCCCAAACAGGCGGCAATCCAGATAGATCATCAAGAAATACCTCGGGAAAATCTCTTACTACTACTATCTCTTCTTGTTTCTTATCATTAGCTTTAGCACTCATTAACTACCTCATCTTTTCTTTGGGTTTTTGTCCTAATGCCCTAAGCATCTTTCCATCTAGTATTTCTATCCTTACTACTTTCTCATGACAAATTATCTTAGCCTTATAGCCAGACAACCAATCCATTCCTATGATTACATCAAAACTCCCGCCTCCAAAGGGTATCAAGTTAATGTCAAATATGTGACCTTCTATCTCTAGTTTATACCCCCTAATAACTTTATCAATCTTTGCTAGCTGCCCGCTAGCTATCTTAATCTCATAACTGAAACCTAAATCACTAGGCTCTATATCTAACAAAGGTATAAAAGTAGTGGAAACAACGCTATAGTCGATACCAAAGTCAAATAAGGTAGTGGCATAGTATTCGTTTAGAGTAAACATACCCGTCATGATGTTCGGGTCCTGGCGAGCTTCCTCTGCGCCTAACATGAATGCCCTACCCCTAGCTTGGTTCCCTTGGTTCCTACGACCCTGACCCTCATTAACAGCCACGACTTGGTTCTGATGGTTTCCCCTTATCCTCTGAGCCTGATTTAACCTATGACACGCTGACTTAATATGATCGGTACTACCACACTCATAACAAGTTCTAGCAACTGGGTTTCTAGCATTGACGGGGTTCACATTCTTAGACGCCACTCTACAATCCTTAGCAAAATGACCTAGGCAGTTACTGTTGAAACAACTGCGACAAGGTGTCTCAGGTAAATGGTGATAGCCACAAACGGTACACTTAGGTGCCAAACCCATGTAACCTCCCCTAACAGGGTTTGCGGTTGTAGCAAAAGTATTTCTTGTTCTAGTCCTCTTGTTATCCTCCCTTCCATTCCTATCCTTACTAGGTTCTCCCCTATTCCTCTCTTCTCAGGGTTCTTTTTAAATGACCCATTCCTAAGGGCATCATCAGTCAATGTTGTCACACTCCAAAAAATTTAGGTCAATATTTTAAACTTTTCCTACAATTATTTTTGATTTTTATACGTTACGTTTAAATCCGGCAGTTTACCGGGAAGCTAACCCGCGTAAATCTAAAAAACATCATCGGATACGTTCCAACTTCGAATTTTAATTAGTTTAGATATTATATGAATTATTTTATCTTTTCTAAGTGTTTCGTAGTTTACGATCACTCACGGTATTTATTTTTACGCTTTAACGTTTAAATTGCGTTTTTGCGTTTTTGGCCTAACGGAACCCCGAAAACTCAAAATCTTTTTGTGTAAACTTTAGTTATCGTCCATCTCGTATTCCTAAGTAAAAAATTTTGTTCATCCTCTTCTCTTGTCATATGTTGGACGCCTAAACCCCAAACTAAATAAACCATGAGCTTTGAAATTAAATACAAGAGCATATTTTGAAAATCCCATGCATGTGTGCATGAAAGTGACACATGCGAGGGTCCTTCTCATGCACATTTTCTCAAGTTAGACAAGATCATGTGATTCTTACATATTTTGACTTCATTTGACCTCATTTAACTAAGCTTATGCATCAAATATGAATCATGATCCAAAAACTATATGATTTTATTTCGTCGTGAGTTGATAATCAAACTAAAGCAAACATACATGGATGTCTTTTGGTGATGAACATATTGTGCAATTCTTGGCATACTTTTCGTGTTTCTAAGACTCGTTATTATTCTAAGTCGCGGCTAGATTTCTATATCATCTTTTACTTGCGTGATTATCATTTGCTCATTTTTGCTAAGGTGAGTTTATAGCCCCATGTTTTACTACTTTTACTTTACTATTTTAGGGTAAGAAACATTGCTTGTTTTCAAATTATAGACACAGTTACTTTACGTTTCCTTTTCCTGATTACGTGTTGCCTAAGTAGCGAATAGACCACTAATGCCCGAATTATCATGAAGCATCAATTGCTTAACCGACCATACTAGTTAAGTAAGCGTGAATGTTGTAAATAGATCTATTGAGACTAATTATCCCTATCCGGGTAAGTAGCGCTTACTAGTTTAGGAGGTACAAACAAACGGATATATACCATGTCGGAATATTAATAGGTGATCCTGGTCAGATACCTTTAGGGCGAGGAATACTATTTGGCATATAAAATGCTTCCTTTTAAATTGAGCTTCGGTGTCATGAGCTTAGTGCAAACATAAATGCTTTTTATGTGAAGTTGTATCTCCTATAACTGTCACGTGCGTACTGTGAACTTGTGGTCCACCTTTAATATTAAATTTAAACATATGAATTCACTCAACTTTATGTTGACCATTTTAGCATGTTTTTCTCAGGTGCTTAGCTATGGATTGTCTTGCTTGCTTTTATGATGTGGCCTGCCATTTGAACCAATTTTCACAAAAATATTATATTATCTATGTTAGACATCGTTTGTCAAACTTTAAAAAACTCTTTTATTCGCTTCCGCATATTATCATTGGGCCTATGTAAAACTTTAACTATTTTAATTAAAAGAAATGATGTTGGAATTTTAAATGTACCTGTAGAGGTCCAATCTTTGTAGCTTGTGAGAGGTGAAATTATTATGTCACGCCCCGACATGTGTTTCTGACATAGGCCCCAGTTTGGGGTATGTACAATTGGTATCCAAGCCAAGTTATATAGAAGCCTAGTAGAATATCTAGGTCTGGGCAAAAACCAGTATGTGATCCTATGTGGCTTTTTACCACTTATAAAAAATAATATAGATTATATAAATATATATATAATATAAATATATATATATTATATATATATATATATATATATATATATATATATAACTATATATATAAATAGATAAAAAACATATATATAATAAAACTAAATTATAATACTGATTATATATATCATATAACCAAAATTACTTTATTCACCCTTTTCATATCATAATTCGCATCCATGTCACATCTTCTTGAACTTTGCTTGCACGTTGTCATGGTATTCATAGAGAGATTTATATAAACTTGTACTTGTGCAGGTCATGGCTGCTCCTATTATTTCTATTTCGTCTGATTCGTCTGAGGAGAGAGTGGGCTCTCATGCCCCACGAGTGATTCTATTTGGTGTTATTCCTTCTATTATCCCTGTTATCCCTGAGGTTCCTATTGTTCCAGCTAACCCTATAGTTACACCGGAGGTGGGGACAGTTCCAGTCGTCTCACCTACCGGGGTACTTGATTTAGTGGATTATTCACCTTTTTTTGATTCTGATCCATCAGAGGATTCTTTACCTCCCGTACCAGATTTGCCATTGGTTTCACCCTTTTTGTGTTCTGATGACTCGGAGGCGGACGATGAGTCCGATCCTGCTGAGCAGAGACCCGTATCATCATCTCATGATATTCTTGCACCATTATCAGAGTTTCCCCTTGCCCCTATTGTTGCCCCACTCAGGATTCATCGACGTTCAACGACTCTTATCCGACCCGGTGAGAATATCCCTTTCGGTCGACCTTACCGCACCTATTTTAACGGGCCGCGGAAGTTGTTGACTGCGAGGAAGAGAGTTAGACCCATTCCTGATCGTAGACTTGCATGGAGACGTGTATCTCATCATTCATTGGATCGTCATTCTTCACCAGACTCATCTTCTTCTAGTTTACCTTCAAATCATTCTTTATCCGGACATACACCACCGATGCTGATACATCTACACCACCGAGATTTGTTCAACGATCATTTACTAGGACTCCACGACGTAGTGAGGCATTTAGACGTTGGAGGTATGCACCATTGTCTACTCCTTACCCACCGACTACATCAAAGTCATCCTTAGTTTCATCTTTTGAGACGTCTTTGGATTCATCTTCACCTTTTTCTAGGCCATCTCGCAAGTGATGTAGGTCCCCTACTGCTTCAGTACCATCACCTACTCATGTTTTGAGGTCAATAGACCCTACTACTTCTGATCTTTTACCACCTCGCAAGAGGTTTAGAGATTCATACTCATCCGAGGATAGCAGAGAGGAGCATATGGAGGTGGATACTGCTGATCCAGAGGCTGTTGCAGATATAGGTATTAGTGATGGAGTTGTAGCTCACACTGAGTATGGTGTAGGTATGAGAGTTGAGATTTCTGCTAGTGATGTTAGGGAGGATGTGAGGAGTTTGAGGCAGAAGCTAGTGCGGCAGACACGAGAGAGATCGCTATAGATCCATTGGCTATTGGTGATAGTTTTGAGTCTTCTAGAGGAGGTATTCTTGATCTTGAGGATACCATTTATGATATAGTTCACTACATGTTAGAGGTTCGTATTGATAGGATTACTGAGATTGAGACTACTTAGAGACAGTTGGAGACTAGTCAGTTGGTAGCTAGTGGAGAGAGAGAGCTAGTTTGGTTGAGAGGATTGGGAGTTTAAGACTAGAGTACGTAAAGGTT
>BQNB010094263.1:0-19496 GCA_026074375.1 Tanacetum coccineum | reverse complement strand
CTTGGTCTCGCGGATTCTCATCCTTGAGTTTATTTATATATATATATATATTTTAAGGAGTAAGTTTCGGCGAGTCAGTAATCTTCGTCGGAGTTTCAAACTAAGGTCAATCCTATTAATTCTATTATCACTGTATGGCCAGTTATCACTTTTTTTACTTAATCGATGCCTAATATTATCCTACATGTGTAATATTCAACAAAAATTCAATCACACTCAAACCCGGTAATCTTCATCTTTACCGAGTTTAAACTCGGTAACCCAAAATCATCAAAAATCAATCAAAACACGTTAATCTACTTACGTTTGAGTAAGAAATGAAATTGAAATCGTTGTAATGAACTTAGAAAGCTTAGAATGAATTTATTCTCAAACTCGGTAATGGATTCGGTATTAATAAAAATCAAAAATCGAAAATGACTCTCCTTTTTATACCCACCGAAAATATTTTTGAAATTTGACACTTTTAGCCCCTGTACTTTTCATTTTCAATTCAGACCTTGTTTCTTTGAAATTTGTTTATGAATTTTCACAAACTCCCCCTTAAACAATGAAGTTTTTCCAAAAACTCCCCCTTGGAATGAAATCATTTATAGTACTTATTCCAAAAATAAAGATGCTTAAATAAAAACTCCCCCTTGAAACCATAACATTTTTCAAATTCATTCTTTGTGAGAAATCCTTGTTTTTATTTAATTTTGAAAATGATGTTTGTGAATGAAAAATCTTAATAACTCCCCCTTAGATCATGATTCTGTATTTGCAATTTGAAAGCTTTGTATAAAAACTTAGAATCATGAAACTAAGCATGTGATCTTGTTAAATTATGTTTTTTTTGAAAAAATTTATTTACATGTTTTTGATGTATGAGCTTTTCAAGAAGATAACTTTGTCAGACTTTCCAACTGAGTTGGAGTCATACATCTCATACCAATTCGATGAACTAAATACTCAAAGCGTTCTTTTGGAAGCGCCTTAGTAAATAGATCCACTAGTTGGTATTCTGTCCCGATAAAGTAAATTTCTATAGTACCCTTCTCAACATGTTCTTTAATAAAATGATACATAGTCAAGCAGTTGAGTACGCATTCAAATAACTTAAGCACAACATGCAGACAGGGAAACATATTCATCTTCAGTAGTTGACATCGCAGTACAATCTTGTTTCTTTGAACTCCAACTCACGAGCTTTCCTCCTAGAAATTGCAATCCTCCTGATGTGTTTTTACAATCATCTTTACATTCTGCATGGTCCGCATCTGAATAGGCAATTAGTTCAAATCCAGAATCCTTCGGATACCATAGTCCCATGTTATAGGAATGTCTTAGGTACCGAAAGATCCGTTTTACCTCTTTGAGGTGTTTGACTGTAGGACGTGCTTGATAACGAGCACATACAAAAGTAGCAAATGCAATGTCTGGTCGACTGGCTGTTAGGTACATAAGCCCTCCTATCATACGACGATAAGTCGTTTGATCAGTAGGAGTGCCTTGTAAATCAGCATCCAGCCTCTCAGTTGCCATAGGTGTACTCATAGAGACACACTCATCCAGACCATGTTTCTTTAACAATTCAATTGCGTATTGTGACTGACTTATGAATATGCCACGGGGAGATTGATGAACTTGAAGTCCAAGAAAGAACTTTAGTTCACCCATCATTGACATTTCAAAATTATTTTTCATTAGATTTGCAAAACGTTTCGAAAAATCTGGATTTGTTGATCCAAAAATGATGTCATCAACATATACTTGAACAAGTAATATGTCTCCCCCGTGACGTCGTGTGAACAGAGTCGGGTCAATAATACCTTTAGTGAACCCATGTTCAATTAAAAAAGAAGACAATTTGTCATACCATGCACGAGGTGCTTGCTTAAGACCGTATAGAGCTTTTTTCAACCTATAGACGTGATCTGGAAATTCTGGATCAATAAATCCTTCAGGTTGGCTGACATAGACGAGTTTTGTTCCGAACCACAATATTTTTAGCATCACACTTATTCTTCCAAAGCCATTTGAGAGCAATAATGTTCTTTCCTTCTGGTCGTGGAACGAGTTCCCAAACTTAAAGTCTCTCAAATTGATTCAACTCATCTTGCATAGACTCAATCCAACTGTGATCTGCCATAGTTTCTTTGATATTCTTTGGTTCAATTGTACTGACGGTTAAAGCATACATGCATACCTCAGAATCTGTGTGTGACCGTTGACGAGTCATAACAGGTTTGGATGGGTCACCAATAACTTGGGCTAGAGGATGATCTTTTGTCCAAATGTGAGTTGAGGGTTGTACTTGGTGGAAATTATGCACATTTGATGGTACAAGAGACGTTGTGGATGACTCAATTTCCTCATGACTTGGAGGATTATATGGAACAAACTGTGCATTACCATCAAACTCAGCAGTGTCTTCTTGATTAAATTCATCAGCCTTGGTCAAAGAGATTGGAGAAGTTTGTTCGTCAGATGTAGTGACAACAGGAGGAGCCTCATGCGTGTCAACAATGATTGAAGATGTGGAGGGTGAGTCTTCATGAATTTGAGTCGGTTGTGCAGCGGAATAGATGGGTGTATAAGAAGACTTCTGCTCATAATATTCTTCAAACATTGGGCAGAAACAAATTATCTAAATCTTCTTTGGATGGAGTATGCATTGGTTCTGCTGATGAATTATGATTGTTGAATCGTTGAAGTTCGGGTTCTAAACAATCGTGTTCAGAAGCCATAGCTGTGAGCTCGTCAAACTTGACATGAATAGTCTCCATTATCATTTTGGTTCGTCGGTTATAAATTCGAAAGCCTGTTGATGTTTCCGAATAACCAATAAACACACCAATGTCTGCTTTTGGTTTCATTTTTCCAAGATCATCTCGATCATTCGTTGGATAACACAATGAACCAAACACATGAAAATATGCAATATTCGGTTTTCGACCGCGTAACAGCTCATAAGGTGTTTTGTTGTATCGTGTATGGATGATTGACCGATTTTGAGTAAAACATGCTGTAGCCACTGCTTCAGCCCAAAGAAATTCAGGTAACCGAGAAAAGATAAGCATTGTGCGAGCAACCTCAACAAGAGTACGATTACGTCTTTCAACTACTCCATTTTGCTGAGGTGTGCGAGCAATTGAAAATTGTTGCATGATGCCTAACTTTTCATAATGAGCTTTAAGAGTCGTGTTTTTGAATTCAGTACCATTGTCAGTACGAATCTTACAAACTTTGGCTTTGTAATTCAATTGAGCTTGAGCAATGAATTTCTTGATGATCTCTGGAGTTTCATCTTTCGAGCGAAGAAAATAAACCCATGTATATCTAGAATAATCATCCACGATCACAAGAATATACCTCTTTCCATTAATCGAAGCTACCCTCATTGGACCGCATAAATCCATATGAAGTAACTCCAATTTGGAATGATCACTTGGAACCAATTTAGGTGGATGAGAAGCTTTCTTGCTTTTTCCCCTTTCACAAGCAGAACAAAGGTGATCCTTTCCATATTTGAACTTTGGTAGACCGTCAACCAAGTCAAGTCTGGTAAGATCGTTTATGGTACCAAAATTAAGATGTGACAGTCTTCGGTGCCATAACCATGACTTTGTAGAAGTTGCTTTGGACATGAGACATACGGGTGAAGAAGCAGCCATGTCAGAAATGGAGATAGTATACAAATTAGAATCGCGTCCTCCTGTGAGCAAGTCATCTCCTTCCAGATTTCGTACGTAACATGTATTGGAACGAAAAGCCACTTCTAAATCTCCATCACAAAATTGTCCAACGCTAAAGAGGTTATGTCCAAGACCTTCAACATAATATACATGACAAATAGTGATATTGCCATGTATATAATCGCCATAGCCTGTGATTGCTGCAAAATTATCATTACCAAAGCGAACGGTGCCCATAAATTTCTCAATGAAATTTCTCAGTAGTGACCGGTCACCCGTCATATGCTTTGAACAACCACTGTCAACAACCCACAGAACGATCTGAACTACCTGCAACACAAGAAGAGACAGCACATGGAGAACTGGGCAATTTGACTACCCATTTCTTAACTGAAACCGATGGTTTCTCAAATGAACGAGTATTATGAACATTCGGTTTTGCACTGACAGGAGTCCAAATAACATTTGGTTGTGATTCAAACCACTTTTGCCAAATTCTACTTGTTCGAATCTTGTTTTTTATGAATGTATTTAATGGTTTTTGTCGCAAATTTCTTTGCTTTATCCTAGACGCACTAGAGACCTTGTCCTTAGCTTTTGAGGCACTTTCTACATCAATCTTAGATTTGGAAACTACAAAAGTAGTATCTAGAGTCTTAGATTGTGTCTTTTTCTCAGAAAACCTAGTCTTAGGAGCTACAAAAATAGTTTATGAAGATTTTGGTGATCTATAATTAGTGCAGAAGGTTCTACGAGTATTCGAACACACATTCAACTTATGCTTTGCAACACATTTATCATGACAAGGAATAAGCACATTTTTCATACAAGAAACACATAACAAAGTTTTTGCTTTAGAAGCATTTGAAATATCAACTTCAATTATATTTTCCTTGTTCGGAATAACATCTTCTTGCTTATTTTTCCTAACATAAACTGCTACATGCCTTTTTGCATTCTTAGAGTTATCTAAGACACTGTGCGCAACATGTGAATCTCAACTCATTGGTCTTCTAACTCTAGATGTAGCATTCATTCTTGTAGAAGATAAAGCACTCTTAGTCTTGCTTGTTTGTGATTCTTGTGTTGTGATAACTCTGTACATTCCTGGTCTAATGACATTTATGTTTTGATTTACCCTTGTTTGTTTTATAGGTGAAGTATGTAAAGTGACTGGTTTTGACACAACATTGGTTTCTTCTGTTTTGGAAACATTTGGTTTCTTTTTAAAAACATGTTTGTTTAGTGGTGTGACACAAAGAAGAGATTGAAAACCATTTGTTTTGTCAAACTTAGTATTTACAGACTTATCTTTTTCAACTTTTTCCAATCTTTTCTTTAACTCAAATATGGTAGTTAAAAGATTATGATTTTTAGCACGAATAGCACCATATGCATATGTTTTCTCAGAAACATGAACAAACAATTAATCCATTTCCTTTTGAGTTTGAGATCGTGTCTTTTTTATTGAATCAAAAAGCTTTTTATACTCCACTTTGGCATTATCTCGTTCTTTTATCAAAGATAGCACTATAAAATCCAAAGACACGTTCTCATCCTCAAGTTTCTCCATCTTTGAAATCCAAGAGTAATCAAGAGGAATTGTATTTTTATTTTTCAAAGTAGAATCCCATTTTTGTTTTTCTCTTTCATGTTGTAATTTTAATTGAAAATCAACACTTTGCTTTTCACATCGTTGAACATCGTTTTCAAGAATTTTTATTCTTGCTTGCAAATCCTCTTGAATCTCAAAAGATTTCTTCTTGACTTTTTCAAGTTCAGCATTTAAGATCTTATCTACACACTCATGATTAATCAACACACACAGCTCCACATCATGTTTGAGTGATGCTTCCAAAAGTTGATCTTTCAACAATTCATTTTGCTTCTCTAGTTCATCAAGCTCACTTTCTGTCGACTCAAAAACATCTTTCATTTCTTTTATATCCCTTTGAAATAGATTCTGAAAGCATTCAAGATAAACCTTCAACTCGTTAAGAATTGGTTTAACTTGATCTTGACAAAAATCATTGATTTCTATTTCTGCCGGTGATGTGTAAAAAATGCTTGCTCTTTTACAGTTCTGTTGTATTAGCAAAGACAGCTTTTCAAAACCAACTTTTATCTTGTCTAATTCTTTGATCAAAGGTGACTCACTTGGCATATTTTTTGATACTGGAATCTTAACCGAGGGAATAGAAGAAGATGGAACTCGGAAGTCAAATGTCAAACTCCAGAAAAGAAGTCAAATGGTCAAACTCATTTAAATTTATTTACATGTGGAATATGTGAAGATGTTGAGATAGAAAAAATGGATGTATAAGCCTAATGTTTGTGATGCTTAATCTTTTGAGCTGACTTGTACAAAAAAATTGTCAATGAATTGTGTGTTATCTAACAGCTCAATTGTATTCTTCAGTAATCATCATGGCACAACAACACATCAGTGATGTTCATTCCAGATGAACTGTGCCTTCCGAACAAGAGATATGATCTTAAGGATGCTAACAATAAAGTTGATCTGACATGGTGCAATATCCACCAGAAAGCAAATTCAGACGAATATCAACAAGAACATCATTTCGATTCCATTGCAGCTTCTTTTCATCCGTTCCATGGGTTGTATATGCATAATTCATCGCATACTTGAGAAGACGGATCAAAGTATCGCTCAGGTTTTATGTGGGACAAGAAAGAAAAAACCCCTCCCCCCCCCCACCCCCCCCCCCCACTCTTACACTAGGATGACTTCAACAAATCGTTCATCAACCACAAGCAACTCCAACAGATCATAATTCGAATCTTCTCGTGCCACCACCATCATTTTCGACATGGTTCCATTCTACAAGCATATTTCGTAGATTTACGCAAATGGAGTTAAAGAAACATCGAATTTTAAGGACCACTGGTGCTTTCTGTAGCCAAGGCAAACTTCTATGGCAAATATTCTCCAAATGCTAATAACAAAGTGATCAAGGATGGGAACCAAGCCGCTGTGCAGATAATTCAAATGTGTATTGCTTTGTCAACACATTCATGTGGATTATGCGAAGTACATACTATCGTTTCATCATCCAACTCTTTGATTCGTATCAAATTTACAAAGATTAATGTCAGTCACTATATGACTATCTTTCCCCTTACATGCTCAAGACTGTTTTGAAACATGTACCACAATTTCAAGATGATGATATTAAGTAAGAAATATTTTTAACTCAGGAAAACACAAAAACAAAGTTGAATGAAATACCTATTGGATGATACACTGATGAAATGAAAGTCAAACGTAAGCATTATCGGATGTAAACTCGATGAGTTGGATAGATTTCCTCTGACTCATTACACCAGACGAGTCTAACCACAACCCTAGGTCAACTATTGCGCCTAGGAGCACCTAACCTGATAAGAAGTCGCCAAAGTCAAGTTCTCCCAGACATCCAACTTGATTCGACTTCGTCTTCCTGAAATAATATCCACACTCTTACACAACGCTCCATCCATACTTCACAAAGCAGATGAATGATTTTACAAGTAACATTACAATTTAGTCTTGCTGATCATAAAATCGTGAGAGAGCAGGAAGCAAAGAGAAATGTGGCACTGGTTAGATGACCACTTCATCTAAAAATTGAAGAGATGGTGGAAGAAAAGAGAATATTGTTAATGATAGTTAAATCCGTAGGAATTGAATCAAATATTTTTCGCACAGATAAGACCCCGATGAGAAGAAAGTCCGAAGTGGTAGAGTGCCTAAGGAAAAGAGTTGGAGATTACAGCAGTACAAGGAGGAGGAGATTACTAACGTTATAATACCATGAATTAACGATGAAATGAAGAAAATAACTGATAGGTATTGGAAATTAAAGATAAGGAAAAGGGAAAATGTAAAGACTAGAATTTCACCAATCCCTACACCAATTAGATCCTCCTCAGATTCAGACCTAATCTCGATACTTCTAATGCATACGAACTGAGAAACTCCAAGAATTGACGGATACTCCTCATACAACATTATCATCAAGTTCACCTCACAAAAAGTTAGCTAAAACAAATCGCCTTCTATCATTGTTCAAGACAAAACCTACTTGCTTCAAACGCTACAAGAGCTTCTTTCATGAGTTACAAGGACGTTATGGTTATTTGTTTGCACATTTACGGGCGAGGTTTATGCCAAGAAAGTCATTCGATACACTTGCTGATAATCTTCATGATCTAATGGTTGAATCATTACCTGATATCGTTGATAAACACGTTAAGAAGCAAGTTATGCAACAAGTTCCTAAACCCCATGTTTATTTTCCGAGTGTATATTGGCGGAAGGGTTTTATTCTGGAGAGGAAAGAAGGCTAAAGAAGAGACGGAAAGAATGATTGCTAAAGCTATTTTGCAGGAACGAGGAAATATTGCAAGCTCCAAATCTCACATCAAATGAGAATGCAATTGCTAATGTCTATATCCTTCTCAAGTTGATGCATCGTTCGGAATTGATTATGTTCTGGCCATATACATCATGTTCAAATCCAGCTTCATCACAAACACCCTTGTTCCAGGAACTTACAATATCAACTATATTTGCTAGAAGCTGATCCTCATTTGACAACACCAAGACATAGCAATAGGTTTCTCTCCAGATGAAGTTTGAAAGAAATACAGTACACAGACAAATCTGCATGTAGAACTCCGCCGTTCGCACCAAGAGATCGGGACTATCCATATGATGATGCACATCCAGATGGGGGAAATAGTGCAAAGCGCAGGAAAGACCGAGATGAAGCATATGTACTGGAGAGTCCCGCATCTGGACAAGCTTTTCAAGAGGAACACACTCCATCAATTCGAGAAATTAAGACAAGATTGATGATTTTGATTTTTGGACTGACTCTTATTCTACAGACGATGATGAAATTTCCAACGAAGTAATATCAAAACATTATGGAAGAATGTCACTGACCATTTGATGAAGCTAAGCAGAGAAAAGAAGGCTGATGAGCATGTTAACAGAGATGAACTTCAGGATAATAGCATCATAACACATTGATCAAATAAAGAATTTCTTGAAGAGTGACATTTTCTGGTGAGAGTAGAAAGAAATACTTGTAGTCTCCATATCCACGAAAGACATCATTGGTTCATAGGCTGCGAAAAAAAAATCCAGAAGCTCCAGAATTACTCTGATTAAGTCAAGACCTTTGTATTTGAAGAAAGAAATTCTGACCCATAAATAGTTTTGTCACTTCACAAGTTTCACGTCCTCCAGCAATTATCATCAACATGAAGATAATTGAATTAACGAACTTCCAGATGATAATAAGTTGTATAAAGAAATTCAATCCCTTTAGCTCGTTATGGTGTTGAACATTTGAAAATCCTCATGCAGAGATCTTTTACATAAGAACATAAAAGAGCCTGGAAAACACGAGAGAAGAATTTATTCAAACTCAAAAATCTCATCATCAAGACATATTGGGAATTGGGGTCATGAAACAGTTATCACAAGATTGTTAGCAAGAAAGCTAATGATTGCATCGCATTTAATTTACAAGCCTGATTACAAGAATCTAACAGAACAATATAGGACAAATTACTTGTTATTATGAATGTAAGGTACCTATATTTAAGTAGATGCAGAGTTGCTATGGTGCTTAAACAGTCTTCATTAGAAGTTCACAGTGATATTGGGAAAAAGAGTCATGACGTTCCAACTTTAATTGAACGCTATCAACAAAGTAATCTCACTGCACCAACAATAACTTTCCCAGGAATTGAAGCGAATTGCTAAAGATCTCCAACATCTATGACCTGTGTGCATGTGAATTAATTTATAAGATAGTAAGAAAGAGAAACGGATGATGGAGACAACTAAATTCATAAAGTTTATATGATGCAAAACTTAAAATAGAGTATGAGAATAATGACTAAAGAACTATATTTAAATGACATCAAGTATAGATAATGTTCAAAAGATCCACCAAAGATGAAACATAATACTTGAAGTAGTTGAAGAAGAGATTGAAGAAATATGTAAAGGCATCGAAGGCAGATGAAAGATGGAGATGTTTACAGTGAATGAAGACCCCTTGGAGTAAGAAAGGAGAAATGCACTGAATAATCGACCCTAGTGGAGATTGTTAGAGTATCATTAAAAGTTTCGAATAGTGGATTTTGTATTATTTAAAGTTATTAGTGTTTCTTTTGTTAATGTTAACGTAGTTTGTGATAATAAGGTATATTAAGTCTAAAAGACAATAAAATATCATAATTACTCAAAGTCTAGGGACTAAATTTTTGACAATTAGGAAAATAAGAAAGGTGAATGGAGCATCCCTCACATATGAAATACCCCTAATCTTCATTAGAGGGTGATGTATTTTGTAACAAACTCTTTCATTTTCCCTCTATTTTATATCATTTGAATTTCAAATACTTGTCCTTCTCTACTATTCTCTCTATGCATTCATGTTTGATATGATTGATTCAAGATTCATGTGACCTATCAGACTTCATTAAGAAGATGATAAAATTGGCTGCTACTGATCGCCCTGTTGATTTTCAGGTTGCTACTAGTGAAGAGAAAAGTGTTATGGATCAAGAAGAGCAGAAGCAAGACGTGTCAACAAGCAGACCACAACAATCATTTAAAGTGACAATAAAAGTGAAAAAGGCAGAGACTGATTCTGGTAAGGATAATATTGCAAAGGGTCCAGTAACTCCTGAACAAAAAGTCGAAAATAGTACTAATGTTATTGATGAGGTTTTGAGGATCAAAGGGGTTCTTGACAACAATATTTAAGATGAATTGGTATTGTGCAACTGTTTAAAGAAGCTGCAACACATGGTGATATCTATTGAAACTCCGGAGAAAACTGGGATAGGAAAAACTGTTTCACTTCTTCGAAAGCATGTATCAAAAGAAGTTGGCGAGAATGCAACGAAACTCTTCAAAGCATGGAAGGATATAGTGGACGAATCACTAAAGAAGAAATCAAGCATTGCAAAACCAATATCAGAAAATCAAACGAGTCAACATTGTAAACAGATAGATTCTGATGTGAAAACAGCAACAAGCACTAATTTTGAAAAGAAATTAGAGGCGTCAAGGAGGAAGATGCAAAATACTTATAACGAATTCGAATCCATGAAGAAAAAGCGAAAGATACAAGTCTTGCAGCTTCATCAACTCCCCCCACAAGATCATCGCATCAAACCTGATAACAAGCGATTCAAGAGATGCACTAACATGCGATGTTGATTAGATATCATTCAATTTATTAACTAGAATCACATATTCAATTTTAAATGTGTTATAAATATAAATTCATTGATAGTTCCATTTATTACAGTAATTTTTTCTAAACTAGTGATCATGTACATATTTGGTAGGTAATGAATGTTAGTAAATTTGTATCTGTCTAAAGTGTGTAACATGTGAGTTATGACATACATATTACTTTCCTGCTTCCATTAAATGTTGTAGTTAAAATCCTTCATCCGCAACAAACATCTGTACTCCGTGTTTACGTCTATCAAACTAAACCCTAGATCCTTATTAACATTCTTACTCTTTACAGTTCTCCTAGCATCAGCCACTTCATTCTATTGTTTACTGGTAGCATAAACATTTGATAAAAGTACATAAATGATGATTCAGATGGCTCCAGTTTCAAAATCTATGTCGCAATACGCTAATACGTCTTGCTATTTCCATTTCTTCTTGCAACCTACAAGTTCAAAGCAGGGCTCAATACATTTATTTATACATATGTTTGATAGGGCATAAACGTAATTAACTTCTCAAGAGACCAAGAGAATTAACAAGACATGAATAATGCTCAATGTCGGGTTCTATTAATTTGGCTGATTGACTAGAGATATAAATATGCTTATGAAATTAAACCAGAGTGACGTGCAGGAAGAACATAATTTTGAACAGTAAAAGGTTCTTTACCATATGCATATTGAGCTAAACCACCAACCTCGTGTTCTAAAGAACAATATTTTGGACACGGTTCTTTTAAAAACATGAAAAGGTTCTTGTTTGTTGTCACATTTGGCATAAAAATCTGTTAGTGAAGTACTAACACATCTGTGGACTTGTCTCCTAAGTCTCAAATTTTTTAAAATCCACAAGCTATAGCTGTCGTTGCAAACTTTTTCTCCATTTTTGTACATCACAGTAAAGAACTCCCATGTTCTGTGACTATTGCAACCGTTTATAAGTTGAAACATCATCACATTCCATAATGCTAATTTGTCTAGTTAGAAACAAGAAGCATTATAGAAACAAAGGTAGTCCAATTTTCATTTCATGAACATGTGTTTCCTCAATTAGATATAACTGGGCAGAGATTCAAAAGCATGTTCTTAAGACACTCACTAATATAAAATGATCAGGTCTTAGAGGAAGCCTTTCATGTTTTCAAAACCTGGTTTCAAAGCCATACCATGAATCTGTTCCCCCAATCTAAGATCACCAAATGACACCGTCACCAGAGACATAATGAATGTCACACAGTCACACTTGATAGCAGACAATTTAAGACTTTTATCCCAAAAAATCTAAATTGTAGTCCATTAATATCCTTAGTTAAAACACTAAGAACATAATGCAAACTGTTAATATCCGAATAGACTACCTCACTCCTATGAAAAACTGACTAAAGATGGAAACATAGTTCCTCATAGAAAGCCCCGTTTTCACATAAACTTTCAGGCTTTCAGCATCATATATATATATACCATAAAACAACAACTCGATAAGATTGAGCATATATGCAAACATCAGTCTTGTCCATACTTGATATAAAGTTCAACTAGAGATCTAGAAACAGCATAAACATAACTTCATAACCGGGGAAAAAGACAGACATATGATCTAGGAAAAAGCCTAAAAAGACGAAGGGCCTCTTCTGCGTAGCTACATTTTGTGCATTTAGAATCACTGGTGTAAGTGTGGGCTGCCAAAATCGAGTGCCAAGTAACAAGTTTTTGTTGAGGCCTTATGTCAAACAGTTGGCGGGAATAATTCAAAGTTTCCAACATTCACATTTTAAATACATATTGTAGAGATTATTTATTGAAAACCTTTTTCTAATACCAGGTAACCAATTCTTTTACAAAACATTTATGTGAAAGTTGATACATGACATGAGTAATGCTATTTCATAACAGTATCTTGGCGTGCTTAGAATACAAGGAAACCCGGACATACGACTAATCATCTCACTGTTTTATAGTAGTAATATATACGTAAACATTGGAAATCATATTGTTTATCTAGTTTTAGATCCCCGGGTTTATTGAAACTTTTTGTTAGATTCGTTTTCGCATATTGTAAATGAACATGGCTAAAAGAAAACATGAAGTTTTTACGTCTTTTTCGGAAAGTCCATCACAAACGCTGCCTGCTCATATATCTCTCGAGTTTTTGGTACACCGGATATGCCGGCTGCATAGCCAATAAAAAGTCAAAATTGGAAAATTTTGATCAACATTGAAAAAACAAACGTGTAGAAAAAAAATCACAAAAAAATATGTGTCAAATTTCTGAAAACAAAATCTTGAATAGAGAAGGTAATAAAATTTAGTGGTTGAATTTTAAATAAATTATTTAGAGTTAAGTGTAAATTTACAAGTTTTCTTGTAAATAAACAAATAACCTCCTTAGGTTGTATACACTATACACTATACTTTATATTTTAAAAATAAAATTTATGTGTTGTTTAAAAATACAACATAAATTTATATGCACAAAATTATTAATATCAAATTGAAAGCATGAATTATTGTGTAAGTAAATAAATACACAATTTTATACGTATACAAACAACTCATGTTTTCTCTTTATGAGATTAAATAAAAATATTCAAAAAAATAAAATTCCATTTATTATATGCGTTTAATAATGATTTCTTTTCTATGAGTTTAACCCATGCGTGCACGAATTTAAATATTAAATACGGCTAAATTATTATAATTAGCAGAAATATAAATATGAAATGTAAGAACGAGTTACTGTGATGTGAAAATGAATATATATGCGATTATACTTATAACAACGACTCGTGTAATTCTTATTTTAAGTTTATATAAGGATATCCGAAAAAACATTTTTAAAAAAACTTTTTATTTTTACTTCATATTTTTACTTTATTATATGTGCTAGATTCAGGGGGTGTTTGTTTCGGTTTATATGTGGGCTTATGAGCTTATTTGATTTCGGCTTATATTTCATACGCCCTAATTTTTTCGGCTTATTTTGAGATTTGTGAGTTTATATAAGTTTATTATGATATGATAAAATTATATAAGCTCATAAAGTCTCAAAATAAGCCAGAAAATTGAGGCTAATGAAATATAAGCTGAAATCAAATAAGCTCGTAAGCCACATATAAGCCGAAACAAACACCCTTTAAATAATATTGTATGCATATAAAACATAATTGCAGTACACAATTGGCCGTAATCGTACCAGTTCAACAACATGTTCTAATAGCTCTCTGAAATCATTCAAGTTATGATTTCCCATATAGTTTGACAAACTTTGAGAGATAAGTAACTCAAATGTATTTCACGTGTGAATGTATATTTCATAGACCTTAAAAGCACCCTTAATATGATCCTGTAACACACATAAGGTAAATTTTAGTTTCAGACATACTAAACAGTTAAAAGACAAAAGGAAAAAAAGTTGCAATGCTGAAGTTTATTTTAGGGTAAAAGCCATAGAATACCAACGTACTTTCTGAAATTTTAACCACAAAGTAACCATTACTTTTTTTATTTCCGATAATTCACCAATGTACTTTATCAAATTATTTTTCAACATTGAAACAAAACGTTTGTAACCGAATAGATATTATGTGACAAACCGTTGAGTCCAATTATAGCTAACGATCGTATTGAATGAAGTTTCAAAATCGACACTGAGGTTATTAATATATTTTTCTTTTTTTTTTCGAAAAATTTTTCTTTCGAACATTTTTTTTTTTTTTTCGAAAAAAAAAATTTCGAAATTTTTTTATATCTATACTCTCTTTTTCCCTCCCCCCTCGAACAATATTTTATGTTTCGATTTTTTTTTTTTTTTTTTCGAAAAATTTTTACACATTTTTATAAAAAAATTGAATTTTTTTTTTTTTTTTTTTTTTTTTTTTTTTTTTTTTTTTTTCTGTAAAATATTTTGAAAAAATTTAGAAAATTTTTTACAAATTTTTTCAAAAATATAATTTTTATTTTTCTTTCGAACATTTTTTTTTGAAAAAAAAATTTTGAAATTTTTTTTTTTCAAAACTTCTTTTTTTCGTAAAATTTTTTATTTTGGTATAAATTTTTTTTTTTTTTTTCGAATATTTTTTTCGTACATGAATAAAAATATCGATAAATTTTTTCGAATTTTTTTTCGTAAATTTTTTCGTAAATTTTTCGTAAATTTTTTCGTAAATTTTTTTTTCGTAAATTTTTTTTTTCGTAAATTTTTTTTCGTAAAATGTATAAAAAATACGAGAAAATTTTTAAAATAAAATTCGAAAAAAAAATTTTTATATACAAAAATAAATTTACAAAAAAAGAAGTTTAGAAAAAAAATTTCAAAATTTTTTTCAAAAAAAAAATGTTACGAAAAAAATATATATTTTCGAAAAAATTGTAAAAATTTTCGAAATTATTTCAAAAAATTTACGAAAAAAAAAAAATTTCAAATTTTTTTTTTATAAAAAAGTGTAAAAATTTTTCGAAAAAAAAATCGAAACATAAAAATTTTTCGAGGAAAAAGAAGTTTAGATAAAAAAATTTCGAAATTTTTTTTTTCGAAAAAAATTGTTCGAAAGAAAAATTATTCGGAAAAAAGAAAAATATATTAAAACCACAGGGACGATTTTTGAAACTTCCTCAAACGATCGTTAGCTAAATTGACTAACGTTGTCACATAATAACTAATGGTACAAACGTTTTGTTCAAGTTGAAAAATAATTTGAAAGTACATTGGTGATATCGGTAATAAAAAAGTAAATGGTTCATTGTGGTAAATTTCAGAAAGTACGTTGGTATTCTATGGCTTTTACCCTTTATTTTATCTATACTATATATAAAAGAGATTAGTATCTCTTTCTTCATTAATTACAAAAGAATTAAGTAATACAACTTTTTTAGCACACTTTACAACCCTTAATGTAAACAACTAAAGATATAGATTATAATATCTTTCTTCATTAATGAAAAAAAATAAGTAATACAACTATTAAAACATATTGTATAATATTTAATGCAAACAATAATAAATATTATTACATTATCTTTCTTTATTAATGCCAAAAAATTAAGTTTAACATTTAAGTTTAATCGCGATACAAGTTAAAAAACTAGATTTACAACCTTTTAATACACAAATACATTAAAACACATAATTAATATTACTTTGAAAACACTAATTACTCAAGAGTACAACAATATTTTCACATTGTACAATATAAATAAGCTACAACCAATTAAAGCATAAATAAAGCATAACCAATTACATAAAGTACTCAAACCTTAAATTGTTGTTTTCCGGAATGTCGTTGTAAGGAAAACATGAAATTAAAAATATTGTTCATTGGAAATAATGTTACATGGTACCTGCCGCCGCAACGCGCGGGTACCCTGCTAGTTTTAATTCATTTGATTTATCATTTTAGTACTTTCAATTACAACCGTTGTAAAAAATGTGAAAAAAGAGAAGTAGGAGGAATATTATCCCGCTTTTAAACTGACCAATGTCGGTACTTGTAATATCTCGTTAGACCATGTCCGTGACATGCTTCATGTAGACCCACTCCGTGGAGTCTACTCCACTACAATCAATGTAGAATTTACTAATATAAATAAAAACTTAGCTAAAAGACCCTTCCAAATCCACGTTTATTATAACACATATGTAATATCCGAGAATTTTCTTGAAATTATGAAAATGATGATAATTCAATTCATATACTTTTAGGTCTGCTTACATAATACGCATAACGGACCAACTAAAGGACCC
Organism: Tanacetum coccineum; assembly: GCA_026074375.1. NCBI lineage: Eukaryota > Viridiplantae > Streptophyta > Magnoliopsida > Asterales > Asteraceae > Tanacetum > Tanacetum coccineum. The sequence continues at coordinate 2,804 of BQNB010094263.1, read as the reverse complement.
TTTACCTTGATTAGCGCCAACTCTAAAGCGAATCTTTAAGTAAAACGATATCTGACCAACGTTTAGTTTTGAGTGACCGAGACCCAAAATATCAGAAGGTAACTGAACATGCCCTCGCAAGATTTTCAGATGAACACAAAAATTAATCTTAAATTAAATTTAACATTATCACGATTTGTTGTTAAACTAAAGATAGTGTAATAAAATACTCTATCAGATTTAATTAAACTAAGCGTTTTGTTAGAACGCGCATTTTCAGAGTTGAAATTCATTTTTTTCTTTCTATTTTCAGAGACGCAAATATTCGAGTAAAAGGATCATTTTACGGACAGGTTTATCAGAAATATACAAAATAAATAATAAACGTTTTAAAAACAAATTATAGAACGTTTACGAAAATTAGTCGAGTGAATACTCATTTTTATCAGAAAAATGATTTAGAAAACAATGACGCAAGTTTCGAGATTTGAATCATTCGTTAAGTCGCTCAACTGAGTCCCGAACCAATATATTATAAAAGTTTCTCAATAATTACGCATACGGTGCCTGTGGCAATATTTCAATTTTAACCCTCAATTATTATACACATTACACTTTCATTTTAAAGTTTTATATATATATATAAAACTTATATATTTTTATTTCATTTCATCTTAAAATATACACACACACATTTATAACTCTCTCCCCCACCATATTTTCCGACCACCGCCGGATCCGGCCACCACCGTCGCGCCGCCGCCGGAAAACTTTTCTGGCGGACTTTTCCGGCGAACACCAAAGTTGATTCTTGTCACCCGATCAACCCGTTCACCATAATCACTCTCCCCCACTCGCTCCTCCACGCGCCACCACCCCACTGTCACCACCACCACGCCGCTGCCATGCCACCCTACACCATCTCCACCACCTCGTGACCACTCTCTCCACTCCATTACCGCGACCCATACCACCATCATCATCATCACAGCTGCCACCGACCACCACCAAGGGTGCGTCGGGTTTAATAATGGCACCGAGGGTGCGTTTGTTTCACGTGTAACAACCATGAAGGGTGTGTTTGTTTTTGTGGTGAAAACCACCACGGGGGTGGTTTGGTTCGGCTATAAAAACACCCGGGGGGGGTGTACGTCGGGTTGGGTTTTGCGCCACAACGGTGTGTTTGTTTATGTGGTTTTACACCACGGGGTGTGTCGGGTTTAGTTTGCAACGAATAGGATGATTTGGTTGTTGTAAAACCCCACAAGGGGTGTTTGGTTGTTCGCTGGCAAGAAAGTCACAAAAAGGGGTGTTTGGTTTGGGTGGCAGCCGCCACCGGGGTGTCGGAGTGGCTATGGACAGCCGGGTATAGTCGGGTCGGGCGTCGGGTTTGGCTGTCATTAACAGCCGGGGAGGGTGTCGGGATTTGGCTGTGGGACAGCCGGGTATAGCCAGGAAGGGTCGTCGGGTTTGGGTTCACAGTCGGGGGCTGTTTGGCTTAGGACGGTTCAAAGAGGAGCGTTTGGTTTTGTGGTTTACACTTCGTTAGGGTGCGCTTGGCTGCCGTGACAGCCGTGAGGGTGCGTTTGGCTGCCGTGACAGCCTATAGGGTGCGTTTGGTTGGTTGGTTAACAATAAACTAATAAATATATTTTAAGATTTTATAAATATAAAATCTCAACATAAATGGTGGTTTAAATTGGTTTAATAAATACTTTGTTATTATTTTCTTTTTCGTATTTATAATAACGATAAGGGTGCTTTTGATTCATATGAGACGACAAATGAAAATAACATAAGGTTTTATAAATATTTTAAAACCGGATATATAAGTTGGTGGTTTAAAAGGGTTAAATAAATATGACAATTATTGTATAATTTAGTTTAGATATAATAAAATATAGAAATACATTATATCTAAAAACTCGAATGTTTGAAATATTAACACGTTAACAATTGCAACATATATTGAATATGGAAAACGTCGAGTTTTGCGAAAATGGAAAATGTTATATAAACGGGGAATTCATGATGAAATTTATAAAATTTACTATATTTACGATTCACTGAAACTGCTATTATTCTATAAACCGATAAAGGAACTAAGTTATATTTTAAAGATATACTAAAATATAACTGTATAATAACCTGACAACGAACGAAAACTATACTTTTACAATGAGACGAACTGTTTTAGACGCGACCCGTCGAAGAAACAAAATATATTTTATAAAATATTATTTATATTTTATAATGATTATAAACTGTTACAAGCATCGGTTGTTTAATTCATAACGTTAAGACATGTGTCTACCATTATTCAAAGTCTTTTTATTAATTAAATTGGTTGTCAAACTAATTGGTTTAATTAATTATTCACACTTATTATATAATACCTGCAAGGTATTATATACTTTTCATTAATCTTTGGATTGATTGTCCTTGTTATATAATTCACGGTAGGAATTAGATAAGGGTTATTTTTCATAAGTAATATATAAAGAATATATATTACACACTTTGCGTATATTTTCAATTTATTTATTTAACCAACCACCAAACCATTACAACGTTAAATCTAAATCTTCATCAACGTGTAGCATTGATGTAACCATTCATCGGGAAACCCAAATACATTATCCTAGGCTAGTGAGACTTAGCCGTTAAGTTAAGCTGCATCTTCTTGATCAAGCCGCTTCGTCTTCCGTTCGTATTGTGCATACTAGATGCCTACCTATCAATCGTTCTTCAACATCAAGGTGAGTTCATAGCCCCATGTTTTACTGGTTTTACATATATTTTTGGGGTGAGAACATGCTTGTTTA
>BQNB010094262.1:0-26163 GCA_026074375.1 Tanacetum coccineum | reverse complement strand
TTGGTTTTTACACTTCTTTATATATTTTATATTTTGTTATATATTATATATATTTACGGTGTGAATCCGGCACGATCAGCTATTAAATATCTTATGGCTAAGCAAGATGCTAAGTCAAGGTTACTTAGGTGGATTCTTTTACTTCAGGAGTTCAATCTTGAAATAAGAGATAAAAAAGGAGCTGAAAATGTAGCCGCCGATCACCTTTCTAGACTAGAAAACCCTCACAAGAATGAACTTGAAAAGCAACACATAACTGAATCTTTTCCTTTAGAGTCATTAGGGAGATTTGAAGCAGTCAAAGAGATTAATGTGAATGAAAATGTGATTGATGAAAATGAAAAAGTTGTTGAAAATGTTGTGCTTAATAATGTGAATGTGCTTAGTGATAATACCACGCCATGGTTCGCCGACTTAGCGAACTACCATGCGGGTAATTTTGTTAAAAAAGGAATGAGTTCACAACAAAAGAGAAAATTTTTCAAAACTCTGATACCGAACGTCTTTCTCGAAGTGACGAAGTATTATAGTTAACGAATCTCAAGAAAGACGTAGCATTAAAGTTCTTTTTAAGTCAGCCATTCAAGAAAGGTATGAGCATGTTGGTTCATAAATCACAAATCCACAAGATGGAAAAGTTTCAAGATGGCGAAGAGATTGTACTTGGTTGATGATCTCAAGATGCTCAAGATCACAATGTCAAATACAAGTTCAAGGAACAAGCTCAATCCAGAAATCAATGATCACTACAACATACTCACAGGAGAATGTCAAAAGAACGAGCTAAAGACTAAAGAAAAAGCATTGTATGCTAGGCTTAAAGTTTTGTAAAATGGAGTGACCTCCCTTAAAGTGTCGGTCACTTCCAAGTTGTAACAGGTCTTAGCTCGTAGATTGTGTCATGTTAAGTATAGAAGCTAATCCGGCCCAAGGCCCATGGGAAGCCCATCATAGCCCATGGGCCAGCCATCATGTAACTATATAAGCCCTCTCCTAGCCATGAAGAGGGGTTGGTTGTTTCATTCATTCCATATTTTCCACATAGTAATAACATCATCCATTCCATCACTTTCTCTCTCTAAACATCATAACCCACATCTCTATCTAGTTCTTGTCTTAATATCATAAGATTACTTGAATCCTACAACTTCCCCAAATCCTTTTTACTCCCAAAATGACATGTGATCTGGTCTTATAGGTAAATGAACCTATACTAAGTTTCGGCTTTTAATTCCTATTTTACCAAAGCGTACTATACGTTTTTAGATTTTGCGACTAGACGTAAAAACTCAGTTTATGATTTTAACTCGACTTCATGGACTCATATCTTCTAGATCACAAATGTTCTAAATGTGAGGCTTTCACTCCTGGAAATCTCTTTGAGTCTAGTATTCAAAAATGTAAGGCTCGTTATCTACAAAGTTTCAGAACCATAGTAAAAGACTCTTTTACCCCTGGTTACCCAAAACAGAAAGTTTCCAAAAAATTTACCCTTTACGAAAACGGCCATAAATCCCAAACCATGATATAAATCAAAGTGATTCCAATTGGAGAAGTTATATAAATGTGTCTACTACTGACCCATGCTTTAAAATTCAGAACTTTATAAAAAAATTTAGTGGTTAAATCCGTTTTCCAAATAACTATCCAGATTCGACTAGTTACCGTAAAACGGCCATAACTCCCTCATCCGGAGGAGTTGGTTGGGAATCCAACTATTCTTTGATGCCAAGACCTATATATATCTAAAAATGTAATTTAATCATAGGCTCCAGGCCAAAATATTTCTGCTATAAAACGTTTTTGCTACTGTTTCAAAACAGTCCCAATTATTTACTCCAAAACCCATCCAAACATCAATCCTAACTCTAACCAATCACATGCAATGCCATACCAAGCTCTTAAACACAACTTATACATCATATGAACATGCATTCCCAGAATCAAACATCCATTTTCATGGATCAAAATTAAAGAAAAATTAAAAATAAAGAGAAGATTTTACTAGGAGTTGATTTAGGCTAGAGAATGAAAAACAAAAACACCCTTCTTACTCTTGGGCTGATTTTGAACCAAAGGAGACCCCAAAACCAAAGATTAAAATGCCTCTAACCCTCCTAGATATCACTAATATATCCCTCAAGAAAACCCCAATGAAAACCCTTCAATAAAACATCAACAACTTCTTCAAATCTTCAAGAAAATTTACCAAACTTTGCAAGCAACTCAAGGATGATGTTATGATGGTAAAAAGGAGAAGAAATTTTTTGTAAGATGATGGTGGTGGTGGTGGTATATTCGGCAGCCTCAAGGAGAAGAGAGGAGGAAGAGAACTTTTGAGATTTGCATGTTATGGGGAAAAAAAGAAGAATGATTAGATTTTATAGGAAATGAAAAAGTGGAGAAGTGTGTGTGTGTTGTGTTGTCCCAAAGCTAGCCCCCCTTTTTATACATGAAAATATATATATATATTTTTTATTTTTAGTTTATGTGTTAAATTTAAAGTTTAGGGTAAGTATTTTTTAAGTAAAAGTAAGGTTTATTAATAAACGCGAGGTTTAAGTTAAAACGCGAGATAAAACGAAAAGTACTAATAATGCAAAGTATAATCATGGGGAAAATATTATGGAAATATTAAATCGCTTGAGACACAAAGACGGAATAAAAATTCTAAACACGGCTCTCTCAAGGCCTATAACGAGAAATTCTCTAAATCGCGCAAAAAGAAAAATTAATAGCTTCACTTAAAATGAAAATAGAAATGATGCTCAGGATAAATAGTGACCTTAAATACGGAATGTTACATCCTCCCCTCCTTACGGGAGTACCGTCCCGGTGCTCGATTCCTCTTTCTTGTCTTTTGATTACTCGAGAAAAGATAAGGGTAATTTCTTTTCAAGAAATCTTCTCGTTCCCAAGTATATTCCGGACCTCGCCTTGAATTCCATCGAACTTTGACAATGGGAATACGAATTTGCTTGAGCTGCTTCACTTCGCGGTCCATGATTTCTACTGGTTCTTTAATAAAGTACAATTTGTCATCAAGTGGGAAAACCAAGTTTTCATCCGCCAGACATTTCTTGAGATTCGAAACATGAAAGGTGCTATGAATTCCACGGAGTTTATCAGGAAGCTCCATCTTGTATGTCACGGGACCAATTCTTTCTATGATTTTGAATGGCTCAATGTACCGTGGACTCAACTTACTATATTTCCCAAAGCGAATTACGCCCTTCCAAGGTGATACCTTTAACATGACCATATCTCCCACTTGAAATTCCATCAGTTTGCGTCTAACATCCGCATAACTTTTCTGATGGCTTCTGGCAGTTAGCAACCGATGTTTGATTTGAACAATCATTTCTGTTGTCTCTCGGACCAATTCTGGGCCAGTGAGTTGTCTATCTCTAACTTCACTCCAGCAAACTGGCAATCTACACTTTCGCCCATATAAAGCTTCAAATGGCGCAGCCTTGATACTCGCATGATAACTGTTATTGTAGGAGAATTCGACCAATGGTAAGTGTTGATCCCAGCTACTACCAAAATCTATTGCACATACTCGCAACATGTCCTCCAGCGTATGAATAGTTCTCTCGCTTTGACCATATGTCTCTGGGTGGTAAGCGGTGCTCATATCCAGTTGGGTTCCTATTGCTTCTTGCAGTGATTTCCAAAACCTTGATGTAAACAAATTGTCTCTATCAGAGATAATTGACATAGGTACGCCATGCTTACATACAATTTCTTTTAAGTATAATTGGGCGAGTTTTTCTATGCTGTCAGTCTTCTTCATCAGCAAGAAATGAGCAGATTTGGTTAATCGGTCAAAAATAACCCAGTTGGAGTCATAACCACTTGGCGTTCTTAGAAGTCCTGAGACGAAATCCATGGTTATTTTCTCCCACTTCCACTATGGGATTTCAGGTTGTTGAAGTAGACCGGATGGCTTTTGATGCTCAACCTTTACCTTGGCACATGTTAGACATTTACTGACATAGGTGGCGATCTCAGCTTTCATGTTCGGCCACCAATAGAGATTCTTTAAGTCTTGGTACATCTTGTCTAACCCCGGGTGAATGGAATATTTAGATTTGTGCGATTCATGCATGATCAAATCCCGTAATCCCCCAAACAACGATAACTAAATTCGCCCTTCAAAGCATTGGATTCCATCAGAACGGGTCTCAAATATCGGCTTGATCAGCCTTCCAAGATTTCCAGCTTTCACGTTTTCCTCTTTCATCGCCTCAGTCTGAGCATTGAGTATTCTCTCGGGTAAATTGGTGTGTACCGTCATTACCAAAGATATAACCCTTATTGGTTCTCTATCCTTTCGACTCAGGGCGTCAGCCACTACGTTGGCCTTACCAGGATGATAACGGATTTCACAATCATAGTCACTCAAAAGTTCAATCCATCGCCGCTGTCTCATGTTGAGTTCCTTTTGATCCAGAATGTACTGTAGACTCTTATGATCTGTGTACATAGTACACTTAGTACCATACAAATAATGTCTCCAGAGTCTAAGTGCAAACACTACAGCGTCCAGTTCTAAATCATGGGTCGTGTAGTTTTCCTCATGCTTCTTTAGTTGTCGAGAGGCATACGCAATCAACTTTTTCCTCTGCATCAGAACAGATCCATAACCCTTGTGCGACGCATCACAGTATACAACGACGTTCTCAGTTCCTTCAGACAAAGCTAGGATAGGAGCTGAGCATAACTTCTACTTCAAGGTCTGGAACGCTTCATCTTCTTCCGTACCCCATTCATACTTTTTGTTCTTCTGGGTTAATTTAGTTAGAGGCTTGGAAATTAACGAAAAACCCTTGATGAATCTTTGGTAATATCCGGCTAAACCTAAAAATTGTCTGACTTCTTTCGGTGTTGTCGGTGCAGACCAATTTCGGATAGCCTCAACCTTTGCAGGATCCACGTGAACACCTTTATTGTTGATCACGTGACCGAGAAATTGTACCGACTCAAGCCAGAAATCGCACTTCGAGAATTTGGCGTACAATTGCTCTTTCTTGAGTAGCTCTAAAATGATCTTCAAATGTTCTTCGTGCTCTTCTTTATTCTTGGAGTAGATAAGTATGTCATCAATGAATACGATCACAAATTTGTCGAGGTATGGCTTGCACACTCGATTCATTAGGTCCATGAATACCGCAGGGGCGTTGGTTAGACCAAACGGCATTACTTGAAATTCATAGTGACCGTACCTAGTCCGAAAAGCTGTAATAGGGATATCTTCTTCTCTAATTCGGAGTTGGTGATAACCAGACCGCAGATCGATCTTCGAGTATATGCTGGAACCTTGAAGTTGATCAAACAGGTCGTCAATCCTCGGAAGTGGATACCGATTCTTGACTGTCAACTTATTTAGCTCGCGATAATCGATGCACATACGGAATGATCCGTCCTTCTTCTTAACGAACAACACTGGAGCTCCCCAAGGTGAAGAGCTCGGGCGAATAAACCCTTTCTCTAATAGTTCCTTCAATTGATCCGATAATTCTTTCAATTCAGACGGTGCCAAACGGTATGGTGCACGCGCGACAGGTGCAGCACCGGGCACAAGCTCAATTCTAAACTCGACTTGTCGAGGTGGTGGGAGTCCTGGCAAGTCATCAGGAAACACCTCAGGAAAGTTGCGAATCACTGGCACATCTTGCAACTGTTTCTTTGACGGTTCTTTCTCTGTCACTTGAGCTAAGAACAACTGGGATCCTCTTTCTATGTATTTTCTTGCTTTGATGCAGGATATCACCTTCAATCGTGACGCACCACTATCACCCTTAACAACTAATGTCTTGTTCTTGTAAGGCACATGTACTTCCTTCTTACCACACACGATGACGGCGTCGTGTTCTACCAACCAATCCATTCCAATTATTACATCGAATGTACCCAACTCTATTGGCATGAGATCAATGTCAAATAGGTGGTCAAGTAAATTCAGAGTACAACCCTTCAGAACTGTGTTGGTGCATACCACTTTTCTGTCGGCTAGTTCGACTTCGTAACTAGTATTTAATTTGGCTGGTTTAATATCCAGTAAATGGCTAAATCTAACATCCATAAAACTTTTATCCGCTCCCGAATCAAACAGTATTGTAACATAACGATTATTCAATAAGAACGTATCAGTCACGACATTTGGGCCCTGGTTGTGCTCGGCATCACGGACGACATACGCTTGACCTCACACGTTTCCACCTTGTCGATCAGCTTTCTTTGGGCATGCATTGCTCTTGTGGCCTCTTTCACCACATTCATAACAAACTACAGCTGATCGAGCATTGGTACCAGAAGCCACATTCCTGCTTCTGCAGTCCTTTTCCTTGTGTCCCATTTTTCCACAATTGTAGCATTTTGGTGGGCACTGACCAAAATGACATATCCCACAACGGTTACATTTGGAAGCAACCCCAGTTTGGTTTGCTCCCTCATTTTAAGTAGTGGTTAGAGCCCTAACATTCCCATGTCTTTGATTGTTGTTCTGGTTGTGGCAGTTGTTGTTCCGGTAATTTCTCTGGTTGTTGTTGTTCTCCCACTTTCTCTTGTTGCTCTCAGCAATTCTTTCAGCTTTGGCTTGTAACTTCTGCTCCATTAGGGTATGAGCCATTCGGATAGCCTCATTAAGAACAACAGGTCTAGAAGAATTTGTTTCTCCTTTAATGTTTTCAGGCAAGCCACGTACGTATGCCTCCACTTTCTTCTTTTCGCTCGGAACCATTTCTGGGCATAGCAGGACCAATTCATTGAACCTTTGGGTGTAAGCAGATATATTGGAATCTTTCACCCTTAAGTTCCACAGTTCAACTTCCATTCTTTGTATATCTTCTGGCGGACAAAATTCTTCTCTCATCATTATTTTCATATCATTCCAAGACTTTGCATTTACCACCTCAAGCCCCAAAGTGGCAAATTGAGAGTTCCACCATGTTAGGGCTCGACCCTAAAGTGTAGCCGCAACAAACTTTACCTTGTTTCTCTCTACGCATTCGCTGATGCTGAAAACACTCTCCGTTTTCTCGAACCAACTGCATAACTCAACAGCACCTTCGTTGTCGTGGAAACTAGTGGGGTTACATTTCATGAAACTCGAGTATGTACATCCACGAGCAGGTGGTGCCCCACCTTGGCCTTGAGCATTTCCCCTGATATTACTGCCGGTTCCGCCGGCTCCATTAGTGTTTCCTCTTGTAGCACGATCTTGAGCAAGTGCTGCAGCCACCCTATCAGAGACAAGATTCTCAATGGCGGCTTGGGTTATTGCTCTTGGCGGCATGATTCTGTCATATCATGAAGAAAACTCAATGAGTATTCGAACAATGGTATAACCATAACATTTATAAGCAATCAATTCTAAGGCAAACAAAATAATCACACATGTATGACAATCAAAGCCCAAAAGGAATCACAACACATCATATAGATAATCAAAGATAGTAATTCTTCGTCCATCACAAAAGATAGTACAAGGTTGCATTGTTTTACCAAAACATGACCAAAGTCATTACAATCATAAGTGACATGCCCGGTTTAGTGATAGCAAAATAAAGAGACTACAATGATCCTACACTACAGATGATAACATAAGGATCCAAGTGGATGTGATGGCTGTGGGTCACTAGTAGTAGCAGCATCATCGCCCTCATCTCTAGTGGCAGCATCTTTAACCATGACATAGGGATCATCATGTCAGGGACGACGAGTAGAACGGGGAGAAGGATCATCAGGGTTAGTATGATCAACAGGAGCTACTGGAGTAGTAGGTGCGATATATGGTCTTTCACGATAATGTCTGAACAGGTGTAGGTGCCACTGCACCTCAAAGGACCACTGTCTCAGATTATGGTGGTGCCATGACAAGCGATCAAAATCCCTCTGAGTAGATTCTAACATCATCTTCAATTTCTTATTTTCTTCTCGGTCTCCCTTCACTAACTCTCGAACTTGATCTTCCAACGTACACACATTCCGCCTGAGTGCATGTTGACCCTTAATTTGACCTCTTAAATCAGTGTCGAATTCTGCCAAATATTTATCCATTACGCTGAGCCTTTTCAGGGTTGAGTGTTCAGTGTTAGCCCGGTCAAACATTTGTTGAGTAAGGCCCTTGACCTGGCGATGTAGAGTGTTGACATCCCTTCCTGTAGGGCCAGGAGCAAAAACCTGTCGAGAAGGTCCAGTACCCACATAGACGGTACCCGAGAATGGGCGCACATAATATGGTACCCTAGTGATGGTACCAACGGTAGCAGCCTCAGCCTCCTGCTCATGATCATCAAGAGTAGGAGCAACTGCCGTATCCTCGGACTCGATGTCTGAATCTGGTGGTGGTAGGTTGAGGGGATCAGCCTCCTCATAAGGGTTGATGACCTCATCATCATCTTCATCATCATTTTCTTCCTCCATTTCTTCTTCCATCTCTGGATCTTCTTCCTCTTCTTCATCTTCATCATCTTCGAGTATCCATCCGTTCATGTTACCATCTGGTTGAGGAATTTGGTGAGGTGCAAATACATTTAAATGTTCGGGCTCGGGCGCGCGCTTAGGTTGCTCTTCCAGATTGTCTTCGGGAAGATCCGCAACATGATTAGGAGGTAGGTTTGCCATGATAATCTGTAAATCACGCAAAATAATTACGTAAGGTCACTATGTAAAAATATTATATGAATAATAACTTATGCAAATATGCAAATGCATGACATGCTTCATGAATAACGTATGATCGGTAATAAACCAAATATGAATGATAATAATTGTTATGTATATGAATTACATTTTGTTAATTAAAGCAAATATTTTCCAAAGCTTTCGAATAAGCATGATAATCGAATATATCTTAACATATCATAATATTTATCATATAAATATTTTAATAGCAATGCACCCGAAATGTGCATAAGTACTTAAATAAGAATCATAAGCTTGACTTGGACGAGGGCCACGAGGAGTCTTAGCGTGCGGAGAAAAAGTTATAGTTTAGGTTTTTGAAAAACGACCTAGTTCTCTATAACCTTAAGCTCTTGATACCAATCTTTAACACCCCCAAATTTCATTGCAGCGGAACCAACAGTTGGGTGTTAAGTCATAGCACAACAACATAAGAATATAAAAAAACGACTCAAAAGAGACGTTTAAAACATAACATTGTCCCATTCATGAAAGATCAGAGTTGAAAACATGTCCACAAGATCGTCACCATACAACATCATACAAAAGTTTTAAAAACATAACACCAAGTGTTTTTGATGAATGGAACCAAAACAAGTTTAAGCAAACATTTCACGCTAAACTCCATTCGCCACTCCAAGCCATCAACCTTGATACCTGAGAAAAAACATGCTAAAAATTCAACGAAAACGTTCATAGAGTTTATATGAATAAAAAAGTAACACAAGTATTTTTTTTATCATCGAAAACTTGTGGATCAAACAAGTTTTAATCACTAATGCATTAAGCTCATGCCACTGAAACCTTAACCAACATATTATAAATATGTAACCACAAGCCCCACAACTAGGTAATATTGCAATATACCTAAGAAAATTCTCAATACAAAATGTCCTTTAGGGGTGATCGCGCCATAGATGTCACAACCCCAGACAGGGCAGTCACGGCCCAATAGATCTACTTAATGTACTAGCGCTCACCCATCATAGGCAATTAACAGTGCATGAAATTAACGGGCCTTTCTGCAATAGGTACTTATGCAATTAGTTCACAATCGGGTCCAGCAACCATAAATCACTTGTGTTCAATTTATAAAACTAGCATGTATCTCCCTCGCGAGGTTTATGAAAACATTTATATGTAGAAAGGCGAGGCTATAAATTCACCGTAAGAACAACTAGATCAGAAGTATGACGAGTCTCAAACAAGTGGGAAGTACTCCTAAGCACCTCCTAAAAGACGTGACGTGACTTAGTACATAGAAAGTAACAATACGTAAAAATTAAACATGTGATCATGAGATGTGTTTCCGAGATAAGCATGGCATTCCACTAGAACTTCCCCAATTCCTTTTTAGCCCCAAAATGACTTGTGATCTGGTCTTATAGGTAAATAAACACCTACTAAGTTTCGGCCTTTAATTCTTATTTTACCAAGGTGCACTATACATTTTTAAATTTTGAGACTAGACGTAAAAACTCAGTTTCTTATTTTAACTCGACTTCATGGACTCATCTATCCTAGCTCACAAATGTTCTATATGTGAGGCTTTCACTCTTGGAAAGCTATTTGTGTCTATTTTATAAAAATGTAAGACTCATAATCTACAAAGTTTTGTAACTATGTGAAAAGACTGTTTTACCCCTGGTTATCTAAAACAGAAAGTTTCCAAAAATTTTACCCTTTACTAAAATGGCCATAAATCCCAAACCATGATAGCAATGAAGGTGAGGCCAAAATATATAGCTTCCTTAAGATGTCTACCACTGACCCAATCTTTAAAACCTAACCTTTTATTGCAAAAACTTGGAGTTTAACTCGTTTTCTAATCATAGGTCCAGATTTGACCTATTTTCTTGTTTTGACCATAACTCCCTCATCCCAAGGAGTTGGTTGAGCATCCAACTATCCTATGATGCTAAGACATGTATCTTTCCAGTCATGTAATTTAATCATAGGCTCCAAGCCAAAATATTTTTGCTATAACCTGTTTTTGCTACTGTTTCAAAACAGTCCCTATTATTTACTCTAAAACCTATCCAAACATCAATCCTAACTCTAACCAATCACATGCAATGCCATACCAAGATCTTAAACACAACTCATACATTATATAACATGCATTTCCAGAATCAAACATCCATTTTCATGGATCAAAATCAAAAGAAAAATTAAAGATTAAGAGATAACCTTACTAGAAATGATTTAAACAAGAAAATCAAAACCAACAATTGCTTTCTTCTTGTTAAGGGCTGAGTTAGACCTACTCCAACACCCACAATCTTGACTCACAAGGGTTTAATACACCCTAAATAACAAGAATCCAAGATCCAACCTAGTCTTGATTCAAACCTTCCATTAAAACCCCAATAACTTCTTCAAAACTTCAAGAAAAACTACCAAACTTTGCAATCAACTTATGGATGATGTTAAGATGATAAAAATAAGAAGAACAAATTTGTAAGATGATGGTGGTAGTGGGGGTAATTTCGGCAGTAAGGAGGAGTAAGGAAGAAGAGAAATTTTAAAAGTGAATGGTTTGCATGTATGGGGAGAAGAAAGGGAATGATGGGGTTTATAGAAATTGAAAAAAGGTGTTGTGTGTGATGTTGGTGAAACCGGCCTAGGCTAGGTTTAGGGTGTTTTTATATATATTTTTTGATTTTTAGTTGTGAGTATTTAATTTAAAGTGTAGTGTAAGTGTAAGTTAAATAAAGGTAAGGTTTAAGGTAAAACGCCAGTTTTAAGCAAGAAATTTACATAAACACGAAACACAACGGAAAATGAAAATGGTGTAAATTATAATCATCGGGGAATATTATGAGAATATTAAACCACTTAAGGCACGAAGACGGAATAGATTTCTAAATACGGCTCACGCAAGCTAAGAACGGGAAATTCTTACCAAATCGGGTAAACATAAAATTAATAACTTTGCTTAAAAATGAAAATAGAAATAAAGTTCAGAATAAATAGCGACCTTAAATACGAAATGTTACACTGATCACTGGTAAAACCTTACTCATCACACTCATTCTTACATCAAGATTTGCATGTGAGAGCCAAAGGGGAGTTGAATTTGGGCAATGTTTCAAACCCAACTCATATACTACTTTTGCTTTCGCTAAACGGCCTTGCCTTTCTCAACCTTTCATAAAGCAACCTCCTTTCCTCTTTACTGTTGCCCAATCCTCTGTCAACAATTGCATATTTCATCCACACTCTTTCTCCTCCTCATTCACGTTCTTTATCAAGAAGCGTTTGCGCAGTTTCATGAGCTTCTATTTTTTAAGCTCAAACCCCAAATATTCCTAATCAGAAATGCTGCTAAAAATTATATATAGCTAACCCTATATTACTTCAAGATGCAACACAATAGTTACCGTTATGTTTAAATTATTTCTAACTATAAATCCAAACACCCTTATTCATTTAAATAAGCATTTAAAATAAAATAAAAAGCAAGTAAAAGAATAGAGAGAAAGGGTACCTAAGGATATGATGCTTTAATTCTTGTTTTGTAGAACAAAATGGCTTGACATTGTACATGTATCTTTCATGTCCAATAGTTTTTAATGATTCTGCAACCAAATTAAAGATCTTGTTATGATGAAAGTTATACATCATAAACAATTTTACATACTTTAAAAGATAACAAAAAACTATCTCTTATACATAAGAAAAAAATTATCCATCTAACATCCACCTAAATCACCCTCACAATAGGGAAGTAAAGCCAACATTACCTATCACTCAGTTTGGATAAGAAGTAACACAAGCTATGATCTATGAAGAAAGATTCAAACATCCATTAAACCTCCACCGATTTAGAAAAGGTATTTTTGTTAAGCAATAAATGATTCGTAACAACTTCTGCAATACTCTTCTACACCTCCTATATTAATTCAAAATCACTTGCAGTTTCGAATCACCAATTCACTCTTCCATCAATTCAAAATTAAAAAAAAATACAAATCAGTTTCTTCTGGCGTATCATCGATTCAAAAACACACATACAAATCCTCTTATACATCATCTGATTCACTCATACAATTTTATTGATTTTTTTGGTAAATATCCATTTTATTTAAATATTTAAGGTTTTGAATTATGTATTGCAAATTACGATTATTTGTTTCGATTCATATATATATATATATATATATATATATATATATATATATATATATATATATATATATATATATAGAGTTGGGGTAAAATAAAAAAATAGTTATAATAAAAAGGGTAAGAAGGCTTCTCAGCTCGCCACCTGTCCCAAACTCCCCCACCCCAAGTTTTATACATTTAGGGGTATTTTAGTCTTTTTAACCAAACCATATATAAAGTGTTTTTTTCACCTTTACCTCATTCTTTCCCGTCGATATCAATTTCTCCGACTATGATTTCGACGTTCCCCGCCGTTAACCACCACCTTCCCCACCTTGTCCGCCACTTTCTCCACCTTGTTCAAATTTAACCTTCAACTTCAATTAACCGATTAGTGACTTTTTATTGTTAGATTTTTTTGCTTGAATTTAAACTCAGTTCAAAGATGTAGTCAGATTCATCATTCCAAATTGAATGTAAGGTTTGTTATTAATTTTTTTACTATTACCGTTGTAAGGTTTGTTATTAATTTTTTTTACTATTACCATCCATTAAATTGGTTACTGATCTTGAATTTCATGTATATATGTCATATTCGAAATTTGAGTCGATGTACATCATGTTTCCTTCTAGGTCTCAAAAGAAATTCAAAAAAAATAGATAGAATATGCGTTTATGAAAGTTGCACACAATGTGTTTGATGAAATGTCTCATTGAGATTTTGTAGCTGTGATGCACTAATTTTGCCTTGTGATGCATCAACTGTTAATCTGTCATTTTTTTCACTGAAAAAGGACTAGTGACATCCATGAACCCTAATCTTCGATTTCCTCACTGCTCTTGAATATCTAATCGTCTATCTATTGTGATTAAACTAGCCAACTAGGACTGATGCTTAAAGCGGTTAAATGGATGAGGTTTTCCCGTTTAGGTTAAGCAGAGAGGGTGAGTCTTTGATTTAGGTGTACGTGGTCTAACCGGGGTACCCTTTTCAGATGTTTTAGGTGTACGTGGTCTAACCGGGGTACCTTTTGATTTAGGCAGGTGGCATATTCTATCTGATTTACCTTTTCTTCTTCTATCTGAATAATCAATTTCAACTTTTCGTCAGTCAAATTGAATTGGAAAGAAAGAAAGAGGAATGGGGGAATTAATTAAGAATCCAGTTCGAGAGTTACAAGTAAAGTACAAAGAGTTGGAGAGTGGTTTGGCTTTCTAATCAATCTTTACCCGTTGAAGCCGCCGTTGTAACCGCCACCAACTCTCTTCAAGGAGCCGCCATCGGTGGTCTTATGGGCTCTTTCACTTTTGACCTTTCTTTACCTACTAGTCAGCCTCCCCCTGGTAGCATGGGTCCTATGGCCTCGCTTCAATCAGCCCAGGTACCCCCTTTCTTTCTTTCATCTTCTTATTATTATATTTACTCCCCTCATTAATATTTATTCTTTTCTATTCTATTCTATTTAGACTCTTTCTAGTGGACCCCCTTATTCAAGCCGTAACTTTGCTGTTATGTCCGGAGTTAATGCCGGACTTTCTTATGTTTGAAAAGACTCGAGGAAGGAGGCAAAGTTAGAATGTCCATTTCAAGGTATATCTTATATACTATTTTATTATATCCAAAACTAATTTATCATTCACTACTCATTTATAACATGCATTGCAGTATTGCAACAACTTTTGGTTCTGACGCTGTCTTCACATTGGTTAGCAGCAGCGGGGCCGGTATGGCACCTCCTAATCTGGCTGTCAATGCTCTTTCATCTGGCCTTCTTTTTGCACTCATGCAGGGCGGTCTTTTCAAGGTCTACTTCACTTTTCATCCCACTTTACGCTAGCTACTGTACTTTTCTTTACTTATTATATATATCTTTTGTTGCTTGCAGCTTGGGGAGAAATTATCAAAGCCACCAACGGCAACCAAAGATGTCTTGTACACTAAAACCAGGGGCATGTTGACTAGTCTTGGTCTTCATCATTACGAGAAAAACTTCAAAAGCGGTTTGTTAACTGACACCACTTTACCGCTGCTTACTGACAGGTTTAACTCTTTGCTTCCTTCATTCCTTTTGTTGACTTTATCATCTATACATCACTGATGATCTCTTTCTTCTGCATTATTAGTGCTCTGCGAGATGTCAAAATCCCTCCCGGACCAAGACTTCTTATTATTGATCATATTCAAAGGTTGTATTGCTGTTTATACATATTCAACTATATTATACCTTTTATTGAAAGCTCAAGGATTCATTTTTCTCCATTCCAAGGAGGCTGAGCTCAACAATGGGGAAAGGAGCTAGGAGAACATAGTTGCTTGCACAATTTGATGATAAGGATACCATCGTTCCAGTGGTAATGTGAGAGAGATAATGGCATTTTTATGTCGACGTGCATTTTTTTTGTCAGGATCAGTTTTGAGATGAAAAATTGCAGACGTTTAGTTATTGCTTTATTATACTATATTCAGTTTGGCTATATCAGTTTGTTCACTAGTTCAAAAGTGCAGCAGTTAGAATTTGTGGTTCACCAATGGTATGACATACTTAGAAACCAATATAAGGGCGAGCGGTACTACTGTTGACTAGGTAGGTAGGTCGGGTAGGTTGAGTAGCATGTTAAAACTAGTACTAATATCATAGTGGGTCAAAATCTTGGAGCAAAACTGGAACTTGTATACCTAGTCCAGTTCTCAGTTCCAATTGCGTGGAAAATTGATTCACGATCATATCTAGTATAGAACCAGTTCTGTTAAGAACTAGAACTTGTATACTCAGTCCAGTTCTCAGTTTCAATTGCGTGGAAAATTGATTCACGATCATATCTAGTATAGAACCAGTTTTGTTAAGAAGATGATCGAAGCCATCAATTTCTGTAAACAAACTCAGAATCACCCATTGAGAGGTTCAAATAAGCTCAGTTGTAGTCTGATTCATAGCGAACATGTAGGGTACAGGGTCAATAGTAAAACTTTTGGTACATGTCGCGTTGATTTCAGCCTTTGATTTGATAACCTAGAAATACGCTAGAAGATTTATAATCTGATAAATGGCCAGCATTGCAGACTGATAGTGTCTAGGTACCATAAAGATAGACCAAATATCATTTAAACTTATCATTCCATCACAACCTCTAGTAACCTCAGAAGATCATTTGATCTGCAGTTTTGGAATCATCTGATGTTTGATGTCTATTATTTTAATGCACGCATGGTACTTAAGTGTTGGTTTTTGAAATTTGCAGCGGAAACGTGGCCCTTTCTTGTTAGATTGCTCATTAAGGCTATACAATTGGAGGTACAATCAAGCAAGAATCGCTTGCTGAAGTTGGTGTTTGCAAAGACTCTTAGAATCGTGGTTCAACGAGCTTAAGATGGTATGTGTTTGGGCCAAGTTTTATAAGAAATAGGATCATTTGATCTGATGCAGTGCTATTATAGTATTTGGATATTTTTCACAAACTAAGCTTATTGGAAGCTATCTTTCATTAGATGTTTACCTCTTGGTTCGACATTATTTACTTTCCAGTCTATGATACCAGCAAACTAAGAAAATGCCAGAGAAACAATTCTAATAACATCATGTTGATAAAGACGGTGTGTTAGGATATCTATGCGACCTTTTTTACAATATTCGTGACTATCTGACACTTAAGTATAGATTAAACAATTGAAGAAATAGACGTAATATAGTGTTTAGGAAGCAATATTGCCTACGGCATTCATCTCCAAAGTATTGGAGTACCAGTTGGCATGCTAGATTTAGTTTTTCATGTATCAAAACTTTTTTCCTTGGAAGCATACCATTTTGTTATATTATTATAACCGAAGTTAGAAAATAGAACAATAGCTTTTCTATTACTGCAATATTTTGAGTGTGATAAGATATCCGAATGCACTTTATATTACAACATTGAGTATTTGCATCCAGTAAATTCATGCCATTATTTGATGTGATCTGTTGACAGGCAAGAGTTTGCACCTTCTGTCCATGGAAAAAATGCTTTTCAATCATATATGGGATATCTTGAAGGATGTTCCAAGCTTCTAGTCGGAGTATGGAATTATTCTACGACATCTTTTAGCAGTCAAAGATCTTTAGTTTCACTTAAGGATGCGTGTGTATTCTAGTGAGTGCCTCTTTAGTTATTACCTAAAGGGCCTTTCGGGTCTAATCTGAAATTTTAGAAATAAAATTCTGCTCCAAATTCATCTCTGTTTGTATCATAATTTTGCAAGGTCTGGTGCATCTGTACATGGAAAAGATTGAGACAAGCTTAAGTGAGCCCAATAGCTGACAATCAAATCCCAATGAGGAGGTCTTTCGTTGCATCCTCACGCTTCAATCACTTCTTGATAGTCCTCCTGGAGATTTTCCTGATGATCTTCGAGAGGGAGTTACAAAAAGTTTTATAGCGATATTCTCTAATTTGAGGTAACAAAATCGATAATCTGTGATTATACTGTTTTCTCCAGCTTGGCAATGGATGTATTCTAGGGGTGCGCACAATCCAAGACCGTACTGAACATCATCAGAACTAAAATTTGAAAATGTTAAAATCGAGAATCCCATCACGCGTACCCTTATGTTCCCAATCTGGATGGTGAGCAATACATACACTTTTAGACTAGTGATAAAAACACAATTCAGGACCTAATAAGTGGAATTGTATACTTGGCTGAGTATAGTCTAGTTTTATGGGCGTGACTTGAGATTTGCAAACCCCTATATGATGGTATGGCTTTTGACATTGACATTCTATTCTAAGCATCTAACATATGGTGCATCATATTGTATTATTTTCAGGGATGAGGGAAAGGTTTTGCGCAAATTAGTTGAGTGTATCAATGCATATCTGATAAGGGACGGGCCGAATATCGGCGGCCAATCCTTAGAAATTCATGATGCTGTATATCAATTTCTTTTTCGTATATCTTTTAGCTGTATGTAAAATTGTAAATTTATATAGCTGATTTTACAGGTAGTTAATGGTCGTCGTAAAGCAAGTTGATGGCTCTTAGTGCTTGAACCAGTTAAAGGGGATTTTTCACTTTTCATTCAAAAAGTCTCAATGGCCAGTAACGATCCTGAGACACATGGATCAGAAAATGTACATCATTGTGATGCAGTAGATTTTTACACTTTGATTTAGTAAATTTATATGTACCGTGTAGATATTAATTCGTTACTTACAAGATATGTTTTTGGTTGTAAAATGTATAGCAAAATACTAGAATTTGTGATGCAGTAACTTTTTTTAACTGAGATGTATTAACTTTTTTTTATTGTAATGCACTAACAAAATACATTGTGATGTAGTAACTTTTTAACTGAGATGTACTAAGTTTTTTCACTGTAATGCACTAACAAAATACATTGTGATGCAATAACTTTTTAAGTGAGATGTACTAGTTTTTTTTAACTGTAATGCATTAACAAAATACATTGTGATGTGGTAACTTTTTAACTGATATGTACTAACTTTTTTCATTGTAATGCACTAACAAAATACATTGTAATGCAGTAACTTTTTAACTAAGATGTACTAAGTTTTTTCACTGTAATGCACTAACAAAATACATTGTGATGTAGTAACATTTTAACTGAGATGTATTAACTTTTTTTATTGTAATGCACTAACAAAATACATTGTGATGCAGTAACTTTTTAACTGAGATGTACTAGCTTTTTAACTGTAATGCATTAACAAAATACATTGTGATGCAATAACTTTTTTTAACAGATGTAATAACTTTTTTCATTGTAATGCACTAACAAAATACATTATGATGCAGTGACTTTTTAACTAAGATGTACTAAGTTTTTTCACTGTAATGCACTAACAAAATACATTGTGAGGCAATAACTTTTTAAGTGAGATGTACTAGCTTTTTAACTGCAATACATTAACAAAATACATCGTGATGTAGTAACTTTTAACTGAGATGTATTAACTTTTTTCATTGTAATGCACTAACAAAATACATTGTGATGCAATAACTTTTTAACTGATATGTACAAGCTTTTTAACTGTAATGCACTAGCAAACATGTACCTATTGCATCACTTCAATACACCAACCGCATCAAGCATATGAACATACAACTGAGAACCTACTGCATCACATTTTAAAATCAAGTGCATCTCACAAACATCTAGCATAACAGACATAATTTCACCCGTAACACAATATAGTAAATTAACTACTGCATCAATAAACAGAAACAATTAAGAACATACTGCATCAAGTCAATATCAAGTGCATCTTAACAAACTCTAGGCAACAAACAAATTTTCACACATAACACCATCTACTTTTAACCTAATGCAACATTATACAAGGGCTAGTGATTTGCACACTCAAAATTTTGATTGTGACACTCATTGTATAATCAATTAAAGCACACTGTACAAGCATGTAATGCATAAAAAAGAGTGTCCCAATAAAAATGAGTGTGCAAATCAATTCCCTTATACAAGACAACTAAGATCCTACTGCATCATAGTTCAATATCAAGTGCATCTGACAAACATCTAGGCATACATACACATTTTCACACATAACACAATCTACTTTTAACCTAATACATCCTTATATATGACGACCGAACAAGCACTGCATCTAGTTTAAAATCAAGTGCATCACATAAAACACCCTACATGTTACCTAGTTGAACCTTATATGTCACCAATGAGATTCGACTGCAACACTTCTTTACACCAATATCATTATTTACAAAAATACACCGACCGACTTGGAAAAAAAAATTATAAATAATATTTAAAAGGAGAACATAAGTACTCGCATGGATTCAAATGTAAGTTTATTTGGGACGTATCGATATATGCATGAACATCAAAGCAACGTATCTTAGTGTAAGAGAATACGATACATTATAATATTTTGTTCATTTGGCTTAGTGGCATCATAGTTTTACATCTAGTCATCACTTTAAATATTTCCACCATCGTTGTTGTGTCCATCGTCTTTCCACCATCGTCATTCATATTTCTACCATCCTTTTCATTCCCAGCATTTTCATCTCCACCATCTTTATCCCCATCAAAGCTATTTTCAACCTGAAATCAATATCGGCTAACAACTGATTATATCTCAACAAGTTGTCTTTTAAAGCCGCTCTCACTTCCATAAAATAATTAGCTTACTGCATCACAATGTATGTTATTAGTGCATTATAGTATACAATTTGTTGCATATTATAATGCAGTAACAAATACTTGTAATTTAGTAAAATATAAAATAATTTAGTAGAATATAAAATAACAGTAATGCAGTAGCATATAGCTATAATGCAGTTAAAAAATGTAATGTATTACAGTTTTTACCGCATTACAGTCTTATATTCGACTGCATTATTGTTTATTTCAACTGCATTACAGTTATATTCTATTGCATCCCAGTTATATGTAGAATATAAGACTGTAATATAATAGGACCCTGATGCCAAAATCAAACATATTGTATCACATTTGTGGATCATAGTACAAAATCAAACGTATTGTATCCCGGTAAATGTTTAGATCAGAATGAAAACTTTTTATCTCATTAAATAACAAGTTAACACCATACTTTCTCATTTGTCCTGTTTTAGTGGTTGTACTACTTTTTGTACATTTGAGTCAATAAAGTATGGTTTGTTTCCCATTGAAGTTTAGTCTATAACCTGTAATCTTGATAATCTTATATAAGTTTTCACATCATATATAAATGTAACATTTCTATACATATATTACAACTTTTTATATATAAATATCTTTTGATGACTAAAATGTACCAAGAAAAGTACAGTGACTAAAACGAGCCACAAGAATTCACATTGGTTATAATGTAAAACAATCGAAAAACATCTAACCTTAGAGAAAATTGCATTGATCATCTCAATTGCATTCTAACCTACTGGTCACTACCATAAATGTTGACGGTTCTCTCCTATGCTTGCCCATCCATTGGAGGCACAGATGTATCTAGCTAGATAATAACAGTTAGTAATACATGAAATCAGTTAGAAAAATTTACCAAAATTCAAAAATCAAGATTATGACTTGTTTGATGTCTGACTAAGATGAAGTTTAAGAACAAATCTCTATCCATGTACCAGACTCCGCTTCAATTCTCGCGAGATTGGTACCATCCATTCCCAATAAAGAGACAACCTTTATATATACACAATCACAAACAACAATATATTAGTATGCCAAAATAAAATTAAAGAGCTGATGATTTTTAGTCCAAATAGGTTAACTACCTTAAGAAAAGGCATGTTCATTAGTTTGTGACAAATATATTATGGCATTAAGGCTGTTGGGATAGAGGATGCATCATATTTTTGCAAAGAATAAAGCCGCATTCAGCAAAACATAACGCACATCAGACTTGCCAAAGTTAGAAAAACAAACAACAAACCTAGAGGTGGATAGACAAGTGGGTTGGATTGTGGGTCAAAACAAGTCAAGTGGATGCATATCAATACAGGTGAAAATGTGTAGCAGTTAGGTTGACCAAAATACATTTTTGTTAATTTTTAGCCATATTATATAGATACTAAAGTGTTGGTTATGATACAATAATGATCTAAGTCGTCTAAAATACTTTAGGAGGTTGAATGCATCAAAATCAGACTTCAGGTGCCTTTTAAGTTTCAACCCGTTCCCCTTATAACTACTTTTATTGATTTGAAATGTTTGAGCTATAAGCCAAGCCAAATTGACCCATATATATTTAAATAGGTCGAAATGGCTACTTTTAAACAAAATTCATACTACTAATCTTGGATGTTGAAAGTAATAGTTTGGCATACAAAGGCAAAACGTTATTATTTTGGTGGGGTTATGAAAAACAAAGTGAACATGGTAGTAAGCTGACCTCTGTGATTGCATCCATAACGAGCAATTAAACAATTTTACCCTGATCAATAGTACCCAACAGTTCGAGATAAGCGTGACGATGAAACCTGGCTTGTGCATCAGTAAATATCCTAATTGTAGCCCCTGAGGCACTATATATGCTCGTTAACTATCTTGGTTTCCTAGAATATTATGAACCTTTGGATTGAAAATAACAAAATAAAATCAATATTCTGGTGACATAAAAAAGGAAAAGATGGAAATGTTTTTGTACAAAATTCCGGTGTTGGGTGATAACGTACATCTTTGCTACGAACCCTTGATAATTCCCTTGTCACTCCTTCCACCGAACTTGGACCAACTGCATGCTGACCTGATAACAGCTTATATATTTGTAGATCAGATAAAATATAACAACAATGACTTCAAGCAACATCCTACTATGAACGTCGAGCATTTCAGCAATCTATGCTTATGGACTATCATCTAGCTAGACTAATATGGCAGAACTTACATAAATACACTGTGTATAACATCCTACTTGTTTGTACTACTGCATCATACTACTTGTTTGCTTTCCATTTAGCTCAACTAGCTTTGCCAACCTGTATTAAATCATCCATTCATGATTATAATGACAAACGAATCAATAATATAAACCCGACTTGGAAAAAATACTTACAACAGCAACAGAACTTATGGTAGGGTTTTTTTTGAACTGCTTCCTAAAACCCTCCCTACAAAACAGAAAGAGTAGTCGCATCGGTGTACAAATTTCGATAAAGTTAACGAGATGATATGAGTAAATGAAGAGCATGTTAATTACATGAAAACAAAGAAGGCACTAGTAGGCCTCTTAGGCTTGTTTGGATCCTTTGAAGCCTTTCCCTTAGGTGCAGTCTTCTCCACAGTCAGCCTATAACCAAAACAACAATTATATTAGGACAAGCTAGCTAATTGCAAACTAAAGTTACAAAGAGCAACTTAATTACATCTAAATTAGCACAATACTAATATAATTAACAGTCAATTGCAGATGTCGTAATTTAAACTTAAATCATACTTAATCTGTTGCAATTTGAACTTATCTACAGCAAACTTAAACTATAAAATCATACAATATAGCAAGTATCTTCACAGTTTACCAAATCAAAACATACTATAATCGACAGCTTATTAAAACTAAAACACATCAAAATTAAAATTAAATTTTTTCATAGTTTCTTTTTTAACTCAGCCAAAGTTGAGTCTAACTTGTCTATATCTACAGCTAATTACAACTATAAACATATACAGTTATCTTTACAGCTAGTTTAATTTCAAAATCAAATGAACTCATCAGCTAATGAATAAGCTGATCTAAATTGACTTGATCAGCAGTTAACCATAAGTATAAATCATGTCGCAATATATGACAGTAACATAGTTTGATATCATAATTGTGTACACAAGGGCAAACTACAACTATAAGCATCAAAATTAAGTATAAATCTCGTCAAAGTTATGAATTAAACGTAACAGATCTAGAAATATACATCTATAAGAATCAAAGGTAACATCAGTTCTTAGACTAAAATTTATCAGATCTAAAAGCATTAAATCCAGCAAAACTAACTATAAATTTCATCACATTTAACATATCAACACTTTTCCACATTTCAAACACCCTATACGTGACCTGATCGAATCTTATAAGCCACAAATAAGAACCCACTACATCAATGTTATAAGCTAACCGCATTATACATACAAACACCTTTTGAGATGTAAATAACCCTACGCGTGACCTAATCAAACCATATAAGCCACACATAAGTTCCAACTATATCAATGTCGTAAACCAACTGCGTTATGCATAGAAATACACATACCAACACTTTTCTACATGTCAAACACCATATACATACCTGATCGAATCTTATAAGCCACAAATAAGAACCTACTGCATCAATGTTATAAGCCAACCGCATTATACATACAAATACCTTTTGAGATGTAAATAACCTTACACGCGACCTAATCAAACCATATAAGCCACACATAAATTCCTGCTGCATCAATGTTGTAAACCAACTGCATTATCCATAGAAATATACATACCAACACTTTTCCACATGTCAAACACCCTATATGTGATCTGATTGAATCTTATAAGCCACAATTAAGAACCTACTGCATCAATGTTATTTGCCAACCGCATTATACCTACGAATACCTTTTGAGATGTAAATAACCCTACGCGTTACCTAATCAAACAATATAAGCCACATATAAGTTTCTACAACATCAATGTCGTAAACCAACTGCGTTATGCATAGAAATACATACCAACACTTTTCTACATGTCAAACATCCTATACATGACCTGATCAAATCTTATAAGCCACAAATAAGAACCTACCGCATCAATGTTATAAGCGAATCACATTATACATACAAACACCTTTTGAGATGTAAATAACCTTACGCGTGACCTAATCAAACCATATAAGCCACACATAAATCCCTACTGCATTAATGTTGTAAACCAACTGCATTATGCATAGAAATACACATTCCAACACTTTTCCACATGTCAAACACCATATACGTGATCTGATTGAATCTTATAAGCCACAAATAAGAACATACTGCATCAATGTTATTAGTCAACCGCATTATATATACAA
Source organism: Tanacetum coccineum (assembly GCA_026074375.1). Taxonomy (NCBI): domain Eukaryota; kingdom Viridiplantae; phylum Streptophyta; class Magnoliopsida; order Asterales; family Asteraceae; genus Tanacetum; species Tanacetum coccineum. The sequence goes on along the minus strand of BQNB010094262.1, from coordinate 1,832 downwards.
ACACCTTTTGAGATGTAAATAACCCTACGCTTGACCTAATCAAACCATATAAGTCACACATAAGTTCCTACTGCATCAATGTCGTAAACCAACTGCATTATGCATAGAAATACACATACCAACACTTTTCCACATGTCAAACACCTTATACGTTACCTAATCGAATCTTATAAGCCACAAATAAGAACCTACTGTATCAATGTTATAAGCCAACCGCATTATACATACAAACACCTTTTGAGATGTAAATAACCCTACGCGTGACCTAATCAAACCATATAAGCCACACATAAGTTCCTACTGCATCAATGTCATAAACCAACTGCATTATGCATAGAAATACACATACCAACACTTTTCCACATGTCAAACACCCAATATGTTACCTGATCTAATCTTATAAGCCACAAATAAGAACCTACTACATCAATGTTATAAGCCAACAACATTATACATACAAACACCTTTTGAGATGTAAATAACCCTACGCGTGACCTAATAATAGAAACTGATTTCTAACAACCTAGTAAAAAAAACCTAACAAACTAATAAATTTAAACAAATTAAATTAATTTATTAATTAATAAACAACCTGAGAAAAATAATTTGAGACATATAAAACCTGTGCAATCAAAGCAAGCAATCTTTTCAATGCTTCACATTTCTCAGAATCAAATTAACTATCTAACAAAGGCGAAATGCTGATGTCATCAGGATCAACATACAAATCGATGCCGATTGGTCTTAATCGATCGATTTAATGCAGTAGCGATTTTAACAAAATTAGTGTGTGTAATTATTGTGTGAAGTTAGTATGTGAAATTAGTGTGTGAAATTAGAGAGAAAAGTGTGTGAAATTTGGTGAGAAATGGAAAAGTGGAACCTAGGTTTTTTCAAGATGGGGAAAAATAAGTGTGTGAAATTTGGTGGGAAATGGAAAATAGGAACCTGGGTTTTTTCAAGATGGGAGAAAATGGTTCGTCTGTGTTATTTGGTAGTTTGTATTGTTTCTTATTTGACCTTCAAGTTTACAGTATTTACAAAAATGCCACTCCGCGTTTTTGATCTTGCAAATCTAATCCGACGGTGGAGATGGCTTCCTACCCTTTTTATTATAAATTCCTTTTTATTATAACCCTACCATTTATATATATATAGAGAGAGTTTGGATCAAATAGAAAGTGAAATTTGGTAAAAAGGATAAAAAGTCTTATGTTATTAACTTTAAGATATTTATTAAAAGATCATCATTAATTATATTAAAACGTCATCATTAATTGTAGTAAATCCTCCATGATCAAGTGTGTCAAAAAAACTTTTTTCGACACTAAAAATGTGTCATGAATATTAGTGTGTCATTACGAATGTATTACAAAAGTTATGTAAGTCAAAAAAGTAGTGTCATAAATATAGTGTGTCACTAAGATGCTCTATAATTTTTGGTGTGTCATTACAAATTTATTAAATTTTAGTGTGTCACTATATAAGTATCAAGAAATTTAGTGTGATACTACAAATGTGTCAAAAAAATAAAAAATTATGTGTCACTACCTATTATCAAGAAATTTATTGTGCCATAATAAAGTATAAAAATTTAGCATGTCAACATAAATGTAATAAGGATCAATTCAATGGTAATGAAACTAGAAAATTGAAATGAAAATCGTTTGAAATTTGCCTATAACCATGAATTGATTTACCACATTTATGCTTCATTAATGAGAATTCATGATATTGAATTTAACATATTAATTAAAATAACATCATTAACGTCATCCATTGATCAAAATACATCCAACGATTTAGAATCATTCCTATCCTTCCTATACTAA
>BQNB010094261.1:0-26163 GCA_026074375.1 Tanacetum coccineum | reverse complement strand
TGGGTATATTTAGTCTATCATATACTCCATGCGATTCCGAATCAATCCAAATCGTATAGGAGGTAGGTTATCCAGGTTGCAGTGATTAATCCTAACTATTCCCAAAACTTATCTAATAACATATATAGACTATTAACCCCCTCTGAAAGAGTTTCTATGCTTTTTAAGTATATTGAGTTATAAGTGCGGAGATCGGTTAGTTCCTACACTAAGGACGAAGTAATAACTCCTCCCTAGTACCTAGTTGATCCCATATTGACATTATAATCTAATAATGGGTCAAGCAAGATCCAAACCACCCGTACTACCAAAACCCAGGGTTACACGATAGTCAAGGAATATCTAATGAAACAATGGTCAGAAAAGATCTCAAAAATAATTAACCAAGGAATAATTAATGAATTAAATGACAAGAGCAAGATTAAACATAATAAATATCAAGCATTAACAAATTAAGCCAAGACTAAATAAATTATTAAATATAATTAATTGAAATCAAACTGTAATTTTTGAGAAATCATGTACAAATCCTGCTGAATAATGCTCCCGATCTTCTAGTTGGATCTCGTGGTAAACCCCGAAGGGGTTCGCCCTATACCTGAATCAAGCAGGCAGGCTACCTGCTTATTCTTTTCTTTTTGTCATCTTTCGTCGGCAAATAGAAAACACCACCGAATTGATTGAATTCATATGTAAATTTGTTACATTCATTCTCTTTATATAATAAAATACAAGTTTGGCAACTTGGCGAATTCAGTCCCTAAAGTTCCATTTGAAAGTGTAATAATTAATGAAACTTCGTCCCTTTTGCGCAACTCCGGTCCCTGTGATTTTAACGCGGTAACCCGAATACATGGTTTACCACCCCATAACACTTTGACGTCGCTTTCCACAATAAAGAAGGTACTTTTGTACGGCTAGTCAACAAACACGTTGCGCCGTAACCCTTAATCACCAACAGTATAATTTCCATAATAAACGATTACGGCGTAACTATATGGGACGTTACGCCGTAAAGCCTCGTCAGCACTGAATCTTCGTATTAAATAAATGATTGTCTTTAAAGCATCCAAATCTTCATGATAAATAACTGATTACGACGCAACTCTAAGGTGTTTACGCCGTAATCTCTTCGTCAACAACGTTATGGCGTAGCCTATGTGTCAATTACGTCGTAACACATGAATAACGCGGATTTTGACATAAAAAGCTGTTTTTCCGCATCTTTTCCGTTCCATTGCCCAAATAACCTAAAATATAAAATATTAACGAATTAAGTACCAAAACGATATAAAGCAATGCAATAAACGTAGGAATTTGATATGAAAAAGTATTAAATATTTGATGTTATCAATAAATAATAAGTGTATAAGTTATAACGAATTCTAGCAGCTAATAATGATTTGTAAAGTAGTAGAAGTCTTTCATTACCTCAACCCATGGTTTAACATTTTCAAGCAGTTTCACATTACATAGATCATTTACGTATTGACTGTATTTTTTTATCTTAACCCAACTTTCTATGGAATTTTTTTCTTGAACAAGAACCAACATGATTCCTCTTGGCAGGTGCTAACTGACCCAAAATAATTTTACCATGACTTGAATTCATAAACTCCTCTCGGCTTTTATTCTTCTCCTCAACCAACCACAACATATTCTCTTCTTCCAACCTCAACCTGTTTGCCTCTTCCAGCCTAAACCTCTTCTCCTCAAAAATTAATTTTTCATGTTCAAAACGCAACCTTTCTTCCTCTTCCAAACACAATCTCAATTCCTCTGCTCGAAGATAATCATATAAGGCAGAAATATAATAACTGCAGGGTACTTAATCCTAAACAATAACTTGATAATCATTAAAGTTAGACCTGATTAGCTAAGCAATATCTTCATCTGAATCGTGCTGGTGGATCAAATCAACAAATATGCTATTAATCGAATCACATAACTCAGATGTCATACTTGAAAATTCAGCATTAAACTGTAGCTTAGCCTGTCTGTCATTTCTTTCATGTGCAAGAACCTAAAAAGTGTTATTTATAATTACAAACATATATTTTAAAAATTACCGTTTAGATATTATATATAAATGGAATAAAACATAACCTGAATAATAGTCTCAAGTTCGAAAACACGCAAATTCAACTCTATAATCACAAGGTCATTAAGCCATTCTTTCCTGACACTATTATCATTCGTCGAACCAACCGATAAAACCATAAAACTTGTATTCCCACGTTTGCGTGACTTCTCCAACTTTGAAAGATATGTTTCAAACAGGGTATGTTGTTGTTTGATAGGAGGAGCCCTGAGAATATGCTCTAGAAAATAAACATTATTATGTATCCTCCATGAAGATTGGTACTCAGCTATAGTAGGTCGGAGATCTGATGTTGACCCAGATTCCTAAACATATTATAGAAATACTCTATGTGATTTACTAATCAAATAGGTACTAAACTATAAATAATATAGTATTTAAATTTTAGCTTTAACCTTTGCAAAAAGGTAAGAATAATAAGATCTTTTAAAGATCGACTTCTTCGACCAGCCAAGTGCTCTTGGTACTTTTTGGTCTTTAATCCACCAAAGTTCACATCTTTTAAATGTCTCAAGAATTTAAATCTAAATAATATACCAAATATAAGTACAAATAAAAAACATATATAATTATAATTAAATTTCTAACCTGGAAAGCAAAAACAAAGCCAGACAACGTATATGTAGGAATATAGTTGCGATCTTTCTTCAAGCCATAATTGTGCTCGTCACTGTGCCTTTCTTTTAAATTCTTAATTTCATCGTACAAATGAGTCCATAAATGCTCACCCCATGGAAATGAATTCCAAGCTTCAAGATTGTCAACCAACCTGAACAAGGTATCATCCACTTTGAATGTCAACAATCGACCCATAAATATAACCTCTAGAGCTAACAAAAGGCAAAGATAGACTGCGTCTTCATCAGATAGATTGCCAAATGTCTTCTCATCCTCAATAACACCAATAACATCCAAGTTGGTAATAATTAACCCTATCTTATGCTATAAAACCCTATTACAAAACTTTAGCTCGCCAGAAGTATGTGAGCCAAAACTTACAGTTCCAAAATGAAAACCAGTAATAAGAGAAAAATCTGGACGGCCAAAATATAGAGTATGATCTTCCATATAATAAATCAGGGGCATATCATGATGATCATCATCAAATTTATGATGTCTTCGTAGCATATAATCTTTCAGTAGTGGTTCATGGTAAAAAACATTAAATCCAACCAAGGTCCAAAACATGTACTCCTAAACAAGATTCGTCGTTTTGCATATAACTTTTGGTTTATCATCCAAAAATAATTTAATTTACTCCTAATGATGACTTTAGATACATAATCCGAAAACAAAATAAAGGACAATTAGGTTCAATAACAGAGGTTCAGAAAATTAGTTTGAACTGGCAACACAACTATCATAAATAAATTCATAATCAACAGCCTACACTTAAACACCTAAAACAATCAAACTTAGAGTGGTGTCAAAATAACAAGATACTAAATATCAAACAATAATAGGCATGTCCTTACAAACCTTAAACAATATTCAAACAAACATACATTAATTTAAAAAAAATTAAACTCGACAACTTATCAAATAAAATAATCATACATTAAGTGTGGTTTCTTGTAAATTACTAAACAATACGCATCAGTTTGTGTTCTTTGGTTCAAGAGACTAATAGCATGGTCTTCACTAATTTATATGTTTAACATCAAATGCAAAAATAACCACCATAAGCTTACACACCTTAAGATGTCCAAATCTAAACATATATTGGGAATGTGTATACGAATACAAGATTCAATCATCAAACAAACTATTCTAACATGCTAATCAACATCGTAACTATCAAAAACCACTAAAAACAAAAAACAAAATTATAGATAGTTATAATTAAATAAAGGGAAAATTTCAAGATACCTTCATGTACCACATATGGACTAAGAGATTTCTGATATGTGTTTAGAAGAAAATATTAGTGTCAAAATGGAGTTTTTTTTATCAAAAAAGGGAGAAACAAGGTAGATGGAGAGGTATGTTTGAGATGGGTGTGGGAGATGAAGGTACGAAACAAGTGGGGCCGTATACTAAGTATTAGTGTATTATGTTTTGGTAAATACCACAAACAGGGTAAAATAAAATATTTTGATATACAAGTCGCCCTATATGGGTTGCCCTAAGTACAAGTTGCCCTAAGTATGTTGTACTATGTGTCAGTACTTTTTAATATGTAAAATGACAAAAAAATAATCGCCCTAAGTACAAGGTGCCCAAAAGGACTAGTTGCCCCCAACAAATTATACCATACAAATACGGGACACATAGCGTATTCTGGTTAAGTTGCCCAGTCGCCATGGTCTATTTTGGCAAAAATATGTTTTTGGGGGTATAAAGTGCATAGCACTATGATTTTTAGTCCAAATTGGGAATTTTCCCTTTTCTAAAACGTCAGAACCTTCTTACAAATCATCAGTTTCAAACTCTTCTTTAAGAATGAGTGGTTTTCAACTAAAATGTTAGGAACACGAAAGTATCGGTCACTTCCATAGATAACAGTCGTTAGCTCGTTAAGTAAATTTTGGAAACTTACATAGTTAGTTAGCTAAGGCCCATGGATAAACCCAAGCAAGCCCAAGCCCACGTGTCATGTAAGAGTATTTATACACCTCTCCATGCCTTGGAGAGGTGGTTGGTTGGTTGTATGTTTCATTTTCACTTAATGCTTTTTATGTTCTTTACTTTCTCTCACTAGAAAATACATCCTTCCTTCCTAATTTCTCTCTCTAGTTCTTGCTTGTATTGTTAAAGATTACTCATATTCTTCAATTGGTATCAAGAGTCATGGAGTGGTGTGTTTAGTTATTTTGTTTTTTCTTTTGGTTCGTGTGTTTTTACTCGCAAAATTCGTCCTTTACTTCACATTTTTCTTTGTTTTCAAAGCAATAGTGTACACTAAAGGATCATTTACTCTGGTAAATCTGATCTAGTATCTTTATGATATAGGTGTACAAGCTTAGAATCAAGAAAAATATCATTTTTGTTACTTTTATGTTCAAAAACCTTTACAAAGAACTAAATCTTGGTTTTAAATTTTTTAGCTTAAAAACCTTAAAGTTTTCATTTTTATTGTTCCTATTGGGTTAGTAACACTAGTTGTACAAGCTTTTTTGTAAAAAACCCATCAAAAAAGTGTCTTTTTGTGTTTTTGAGTTTTTGAGTTTTGTCTCTGTTGGTATCGAAAAACCTGCACCGAACAACTTTTGTCGAACAACCTGTGTCGAACAACCTATGTCGAAACAACTGTGTCGAACAACCTGTGTCGAAAACATGTGTCGAAAACCATGTGTCGAACAACCCAAGTTAAGTTTAGTATCGAAAACACTCAAGTTTAGTTTATACCATTATACGAACAACTAGTTTCCAGGTTGTACCGAACAACTAGTTTCCAGTTTGTACCGAACAACTCAAAGCCAATCAGTATCGAACAACTCAATACCGAACAACTCAATTTTCAATTTTTTCAAAATTATACGGTTTATTTCTTTGACTTGTAAAATCCCGTGATACATTAATTTGTTTTTCCCGGTTTTGTCAAGAATTGTAAAATCCCGTGTAGTTTCATAAATTAAAACACTTAAAAGACAACTTAACCAAACACAATTTCTTTCTACCACCGTTCGATCAAAAAGTAATCTTTTAACATCAAAAGTTATCAATGACGACTCTTGCTGATAAGTCACTTCTCTCGGGTGGTGACAATAAACCACCGATGCTTGAAAAACATTTGTATGATTCGTGGAAAAGCAGAATGGAACTCTATATGATGAATAGGCCTCATGGTCGAATGATTCTTGCTTCTGTTGAAAAAGGTCCACTTGTTTGGCCAACAATTACAGTGGATGGTGCAACCAAACCAAAGGAATATACTGAATTAACTACAGCAGAAACCATTCAAGCTGATTGTGATATCAAAGCAATAAACATCATTCTCCAAGGCATTCCACCTAAAATTTATGCTCTTGTCAGTCAACATCGTGTAGCCAAGGATATTTGGGAGAAAATCCAACTGCTCATGCAAGGAACGTCGTTAACAAAGCAAGAACGAGAGTGTAAGCTGTATGATGAATTTGATAAGTTTACATACAAGACAGGAGAGTCGTTACACGAGTACTACTTGAGATTCACTCTGCTACTCAATGATATGAACATTTACAAGATGCCACTAGATCAATTTCAAGTCAATACCAAGTTTCTGAATACTCATCCTGCTGAATGGAGCAAATTCGTTACTGATGTTAAATTGGTCAAAGACTTGCATACTACCAATGTTGATCAAATTCATGCTCACTTGGAACAACATGAACGGCATGAAAATGAAGTTCGTCTGATGCATGAACGCAACTCTGATCCTCTAGCTTTAGTTGCATCTCACCAAATAACACAATTTCCTTATCAATCTCATTAGCACTCTTATAAGAATTCTCAACATCAACAACAAGTTTCACCATATCAATCTTTACAGTATGGAGCACCTCTTGAATCTCAACAATACTCTATCAATCAATCATCAACACCACTTTTAATAACTTATCCTTCCAACAATTATCAATCATCTGTTCACCACAACGTTTATTCTCCATCATCATCTATCCCTCAATTGGAATATGCTCCCTCAGTTAACCAACAACCTAAATTTTCCCAACCACACTCGAGACTAATTGTTCTAGTGTTACAGATAGGTGATGATCCCATTGATGCTATCAATCACGTAATGTCATTCTTGACTGCTGTTGTCACTTCTTGCTATCCTACTACTAATAACCAGCTGAGGAATTCGTCAAACCCTATGCAACAATCTACCATTAATGATGGAAGAGTGACCTTACAACTAATTCAGGGGAGACAAACATCTTTTGTTGCAGGTACCACAAGGACCTACACTCCAGGAGCAAGTGGAAGCAATTCAGGGAAACAAAGGACTGTTATTTATTACTGTTAGGAATCTTGTAATAGATAGTTCCTACTAGTAGGTATGTAGTTCCTACTGGTAGAGTAAACAGTTCCTGCTGGTAGTGTAGTTCCTACTGGTAAGGATAATAGTATAGTTAGTACTGGCAGTACAAAAGTCATTCCTGCTGGTAGAACAATATTATTCCTGGTAGTATTATGCTTACTCCGGGTTGTTAGTAAAGTTAGTTAGTAATAGGGATATGCATGAGATATCCTAGGAAGTGATAACACTTATCACTTTTTGTTAGGATTTCGTGGGTATTTAAGAAACCTACGAGCTGGATGAATGTGAGAAGAAAACTAATTGATTAATTAGAAACACGTTTATTATCAATAGAAAATATCCGTAGAGGGTCAATGTTTTAGTAATTCTTTAACTCTATTGTTTATATTCCGCATAAACAATAGTTTCGATTGTTAGAGTCTCTCTTAGAGTTGCTTGTGATTACATAAGTGCTCTACAACCTTAACAGGCGTAAAGATCTATCTAGGGCTGGACCTACAAGTGGTATCAGAGCCTGGAGAGAGCCTCTGTTAAAGAAACTTTACTTTCACTTCACAATGACTTCACAAACATACCCTATGCCATCACCATCAGTATCTTCATTCACTTTCCCATCAACCACTGAACCCGTGTTCTCAGCTTCAACTTCTGAACCAGTCTTTGAGTCTCCAAATCACACTCAACCCTCACAAACCACACAATCTCAACAACTACAACAGTATCACACAACCACTGTCTCAAATAATAATGCCAAATTTCCTTACTTAAAGAAGGAAGAATATGAGACGTGGGCCATGAAGATGGAGTATTGGATCATGAACAGTGATCACAACTTATGGAACATTGTTCTAAATGGAAACAGCAGGAAAAGGACAGGAAGAGATCCAAAAGGAAATATTATGATTCTCCCACCTGTTTCGGTTGAAGAACAAATTGCTGTTCAAAGAGAGACAAAAGCAAGAACTATATTGCTTCAGTCTCTTCCTGAAGATCATATGGCTGATTTTCACCATCTAGATGATGCAAGGGATATTTGGTTGGCTGTCAAAGCCAGATTTGGAGGTAATGATGAGTCTAAGAAAATGAGGAAATCAATGCTAAAGCAGGAGTTTTCAGAATTTAGGGTATCTGAATCAGAGGGTTTGCATAAGGGCTATGACAGGTTTCAGAAGATATTGAGTCAACTCAATCAGATGCAAGCTAAGCCAGACAATGAAGATTGTAACATGAAGTTTCTCAGAGCACTTCCACCTTCTTGGTCACAGGTGGCCATCACTCTTAAAACAAAGGGTGGTCTTGATTATCTAAGCTTTGATGATCTGTACAACAAGCTTAGGACTCTTGAAATTGATGTGAAGGGTGGCTCAAGTTATGATTCAAGAGGTACTTCTGCTCCTACCCATTCAGCCTTTATTAGTGCTGCTAGCACTAATTCAAAGATGTCATATCCTGATCAATCCCATTCAACCACTTTTACTTCTGCTTCATCAAGTCCTACTGCTTCTAGCAATGTGATGGAAAATGTTCTCCATTCCTTTGTTGCTGAAAGTGATCCACAACAGCAGATCACTTATGAAGATTTTGATCAAATTGGGAAATTGGATTTGGAGGAATTAGACATCAAATGGCAAATGGCAATGCTCTCTGTTAGGATTAACAGATTTGAAAAGAAAGCTGGGAGAAAGATGAAGTTTAATAACAAGGAGGCTGCAAGGTTTGACAATTCTAAGATTATTCTCAAATGATTTGCGTGTTCTTATTTGTTATGAGAGTAGATAAGAATATCATCGATAAATACTATTACGAATTTATCCAAATATGGTTTACACACACGGTTCATGAGATCCATGAATACAGCAGGTGTGTTAGTTAAACCAAATGGCATGACCTGAAATTCATAATGTTCGTATCTTGTTCTGAAAGCAGTCTTAGGAATATCTTCGTCTTTTACTCTTAGTTGATGATAGCCTGATCTTAAGTCGATTTTTGAGTAAACGCTTGAACCTTGAAGTTAATCGAATAAGTCATCGATCCTGGGTAATGGGTAATGATACTTTATGGTAAGTTTATTCAACTCCCGGTAATCAATGCACATTCTAAAAGATCCGTCTTTCTTTTTAACAAATAAGACAGGAGCTCCCCAAGGTGATGTACTTGGTCGAATAAAACCTCGGTCTGCTAGTTCTTAAAGTTGGTTAGATAACTCCTGCATTTCTGAAGGAGCCAATCTATAATGTGTTCGAGCTATAGGCGTTGCTCCAGGGATTAAGTCGATTTGGAACTCTACTTGGCAAACGGGAGGAAGACCAGGTAGATCTTCAGGAAAAAAATCTAAAAATTCTTTGACTATGGGGATATCTTCAGTCTTTTCTCGTCTGATTTCTTTTCCATTACTTGGATCATGAAAACTTGACAACCTCAGGATATATACCTTTCGGTTTTTATACATGATATGAGATTAGTTGGGTTTTATTTTGGTCACCTCAGATGATCAAAGTTTCACCTTTGATTGAGATGTGAATGCCTTTCTCGTCACAGATAATTGGATAACCAATCCATACCAATGACAACGTCAAAACTACCGAGTTTGATTGGCATAAGATTAATTTCGAAAGGTTGGTTTAACAAGGTCAGGGTGCAACCCTGAATAACGGTGTTTATGCTTACTAGGTTTCCATCAGCCATTTCGATATTATAAAAGGTATCTATTGTAATGGGTGGAATATTTAGAATAGAGGCAAGAGATATGGATACGAAGCTTTTATCGGCTCCGGAATCAAATAATACTCTAGCTAGATGTTGGTTTAGAAGGAACATACCCGTGACTACGTTTGGGTCTTGGTGAGCATTCCTATCCCTCAGCATGTAGTCTCTTCCCTGGGCATTGTTGTTGGTGGTCTTTCGGCACTGATTTGGATAATGACCTTTCTCTCCACAGGCATGACAAGTAACTGTTATTGGTAGCAGATTACTTCTAATAGCTGGCCCTTTGTTTCTGAAGTTCTTAGTCAGATGGCCCACCTTGTTACAAGTATTACACTTAACAATGCAAGGTCCTATGTGATGCAGGGTGCATTTCTTACACAAAGAATGTTGCAAATATTCCCTCATTTGTACCAAAAGCAGCATCTGTTCCTGCTGGTAGTAGGAATAGACCAACATCTGTTCCTGCTGGTAGACCATTTTCTGCTGGTTGGAAAAATCATGCTGCTCGACCTATGACCAGACCAACAAGCCATTATTTTCAACACTTTAGTAGGCCTGGCTATTATAACCAAATGTATATGGATGAGGGAAGATGGGGAACTGCTGTTAAGCCCTCAGCAGGTTGTTCTTGGAGAATTCAAAGGCCAAATATGCAATGGGGATCCAAGAACAATGGTGGATCCCTACTGACCGCGAACTCCATCTTGAACGGGTACACTGCTCGTTAAAGTGTTGTTTTAGGTTTGTAGGCTAAATATGAATTTAAAACTTGATAATCATATAATTGACCCTACACGACAGCACATCAGGTTTTTGGCGCCGCTGTCGGGGATTGAATTAATTAAACCTTATTCTTATCAGTATTTCTAAACATTAATTAATTTAATTTAGTTTAGTGTAATCTAATTATTTAAATTCTGTTTGTATTTATTCGCATTGTGTGTTTGTTTAAATTCCTGCATTGTTCAATACGACGTATTCAGTCTACTGAATAGGGAATATTAGTCCATTTCACCTTTTTTCTCTTTGCAAGTTAATTACAGGTAAAAATGGACAACCCAAATATTACATGGAGGAATACATCAGACTTGAAGAAGCAAAAAGCTCGAAGACATGGTTAAACGTTTAATTGGCAAACTACCATATTCGGGAAAGTTGAAAACCATGAAGATAAGGAAGACTGCTTCATTGACTTCGAAACTGAATTCCCAGCCATAGTCTTTGATAATACATTAACAGCAATCCCGTATGAGCCCACGGTGTGTCCTCCTAACATAAACGAGATAGACTTCAGAATATCATTAGACAAGTCCGACGATGAAGACTACACGGTAATTTTTGATGAAAATTCATTTTCGTATAAAATAATTTCTGTCAATGATTTAAAAACGGATTCGAAAAATGATAAACCTTTGTCTACCTTCATCACCCAACCCTACTATTGATTATTTTGATGATTTAGACTTCCTTAAAGATTTTGAAAATGAATTTCCAGCCATTGTTTACAATGATGCTCGAACGTCTAAATCAGAACATTTAACTGAACCAATCCTAAACCCTCAACATATCGATAAATTTAATTTAATTTATGAAACATCATTATCTGAATATGATGAAGAGAATTTTTTATACTTTAATGATCTATTCAACATTATTCATCCCGATGATTTAAAGTCAGAAAAAGACAATGATGATAATGATATTGATATAATACAGTCTTCAGAAGGTAACGAAATTACACATGGGTCAAATGGACTTTCTGAAACAAGTCACGACAAAATTTCTAAAACTTTCGGAACGAGAAGTTTTGTCATAAACTTGAAAGTAAATATAGTGATCTAGAATTGTTACGTAAACGGAATGCTATTCTTTCTCGTTATAAATCTATATGTGCCATTTGGCATTCTGTTCGACCCTAAGCGGTATTACAAGGATGGTTCTCATACAAAAGTTGCGGAGGCCAGCCTACGTTTTCCTTTATTAAAACTTTGAAAATTGGTCTCCATACGGTGTATATAGGTATAGCTAGTTGCTTTCGTGTAAAGTTTTGTATTTCCTGTGTCAAAGTGAAATTTTTCTATCTCTATAATGGTCGGGAAATTGCACAATGCATTGGGAAAAATATGTAGCTCGTAAGTTTTGCTACTTTCGCAATTATGAATCATGTCCGAAGAAGAAAAAGTACTACAAGTAAAAGATTATCCGTATGAATTATGATAGTGAAGACAGTGGAATTAAACCGAGGTTTATGATGTATTGCAAAAAAAAGAGAAAAAAAATAGTAGGTTCAAAAGAAGTTTATACCGAAGGAATTACTTGGAAGGATCGATTATTCGTTGATACGTTACAAAAATCAACGATGTAAAGTCTTGTAAAAAGTGGCCGATATCACCACTTATGTAAAAGTATGTAAAGAGCGGGATGTAAGGGAAGTTGACCGTTATGGGAATGCCAACTTAGGTTGTCTTTGTCATTTCTGTGATCGAGGCGTCTGTCTATATGTTCGAGTCTTTGTCATGGAACGGTTAGGAGAAAGTTACTAGCAACCGTACCTTATTTGTTGGCTTAATCTATTTGTTTCGTGAATTTTACTTAACACCTATTTTACTTCCCTTTCCTAGCAACTAACCTTAGTGTCCACTCGAACGAGGACTTGTTCGAGCATGCATGTCTATTCCGTCGTTACGGCCATGTATGCATGTCTTAGCTGCCTCGTTGGTTTATGACTTTTGGTGAAAGTTAGAAGGTTCCTACCCTATATCATTCTTCATCCTAACCGCCAGTTAAACACGAACAAGGATGTGTTCGGATTGTATATGTCTATTCCGTCATTACGGATGTGTATGTAAGATATAGCTGCCTTGTTGGTATGGTACTTATGATAAAAGACTGTTGAATGATCAACTATAAGCCTTCATAACCCAATTTAGCTTTTAACTTATTCTTCCTCAGCTTTAGCGGTGGAGATGTGTATCCTTGCCAAGCCTATGATACAAAGTTAATCATGACCGGGCAATTGAGCGTACTACTTAAATGTTGCACCCTAGATTAGTTGAGTGATCTGAGTGTTTTCATTTCCATGTTTCGTGAGGAGCTTGGTTATGTACAGGTGATTAGGACAAAACGATGCTTAAATGGAAAATCCTCAACTTCGGTTGGGACACATTTTCATAAACTAATCTTTTTTTATAAAGTCTACTTGAGGACAAGTAGGATTCAAGTAGGGGGATATTTGATGACATCAAATAACGTCACTTTATTATATCATTTATCCCATCTGTTTTGCCCACTTTTATATAATTATTGCATTATTTGGTACTTAATTGCTTTAAAGTTGATAAATACAGTAATTCAGGAGTGTTTTGTGAAGACAAGCTAAAAGGCTCATAATTTGGAGCCAAAACGAGATATTTGAAGATTACTAAAATTTCACCAATACGTCGTATCCAACAAAAGAGATACGGCGTATCTGCGCCAAGACTTCACAAGAAAACGCGTTTGACCAATTCCTAATACGGCGTATCCATGCTGTCTACATACGCCGTATCCATGAAGATAACTATTCAAAGATACAGTAAATCAAGTAAATTAGGAATGATATCACTGATTGATTTAAACGTAGCGCGCACTCCAAGGAATCCAGCCCAATACACCGTATCGACCTTGCCAGAAACGGCATATCGAGTCTTTATCAGACACTATAAATAGAAGACTCAAAAACAAGTTTTAAGGGTGCAATATCATATTCTTTATATGATACTCACTAAAAGACGAATTTTAGAAGAAAAGATCAGCCACCAAGGTCAAGCATTGATCACGACTCCATAGAAGACATCGTGTAATTTTTACTCTCTTAATCATTCGATTTTAGATGTTTGATTACAGGTGTATAATTACAATGGTTGTGGGCTAATACCCTCGGGTATTAGCCATCTTAATGAAAGTTCAATGTTTGGTTTGTTTTAAAATCGATTTCTTAATTTATCATTGATTGTTTAATTATGTTTATCACCTCATACTTGTTTATGTGTTTGAATATGCGACCTATCATTCAACTGGAATCTAGTATATCGGATCATAGGTAACTAGATACCGGGATAGCTCTCCATAGCAATGTGTTCAAATTACGATGACCAAATAGGATCACAAATAACGTTCTGTCTTTGTCTTTGAATTATGAGCTTAGTTGGACCGGTAGGTGACCCATTTATGTTTCAGCAATCATGCTCTTAATTAACTGATAAAGATTTGAATAGTGGACTACCAGTATATAAAACTCCTGTCCAAAAACATTAGATGGTGAAAGTCCCTTTGGGCTAGGGTTTTAACAAAGGATCACTAATTACTGCTATTAATTCTCTAAAATAGATCTATAATTAAACTAAATGATGCTTTCTATGCCGGAAGGTTAATATGAACGAAGATTAATCGTGTCTAGTCTTAGGATGATGTCCCGCCTATGTCTTAAGAATGATATGTCGTTTTGAGATAAGTAAATCATTGCACTAAAACAAACAAACCAGCATTGAACCGGATTTAATATGGCTAATACAGTTTTCTATCATTTGGCTTGTACCGCTTTTTTTATCTTTTAATCTTCTTCTTTTGTGTTTATTGTCTATTGAATTGATATTTGTCATCACCAAACTTGTGCCAGTCTCTCAGGCTAAAAAACCCCATATCATTAGACAACGTACATAGCATAGGTTTAACCAGTAAATAGACTAATTAAAATACTAATAGAATATAGGATTAATGTTCCACTCTTAGTGTTCGACACCCTACTTACAGCGAACTCCATCTTGACCAGGTATACTGCTCGTTAAAGTGTTGTTTTAGGTTTGTCAGCTAAATATGAATTTAAAACTTGATAATCAAATAATTGACCCTACACGACAGCACATCAATAGCTAACTCTTTGGATGACAAAGATTGGATTAAACTTATATTTGCGTGACCAAGTCTTCTATACCACAATGTAGAGTTATCGTCTAGAGCGGCAAAATATAATTTGTCTTAAGACTTATTTCCTAATTTCATTATAGACCATTTTCCCTAATCTCTTTACCTATGACCTTTTCGTCTTTAGTTATTTCACTAATCATTTTTTGTAAATAAAACTCTAAACTTGTTGTCACAAATTTACCAACACTAAGTAAATTAAAAGCGAAGTTATCTACATGTTCTACGTTAGAGATAGTAAGAGAGTCATTAGAAACCGTACCTTTGCCAATGATTTTCCATTTTAAATTACTTCCAAAAACTACGTTACCTCCATCTTATGCTTTGTGTGTTGTAAATAAACTTTTGTTTCCTGTCATTTATTTAGAGCAACTGATATCTTTAATCCATTCGTCTGGCTCCAAACTGATTCTCATGCACACCTAATTAACCAAATACAAACTCAAGCATTTGGTCGTCGATATCTCATGGGTCCATAAATGTTAGTGTTATACATCCATTTCATTTGTTGCATTTGGTTGGGATATGGAAATGGAATACGATTTCCCATAAGCATGTACCTTTGTGTTTGATTATAATTCCAATTCATGTGTATAATAATTTTGGTAATTTAGTCAGAATTTCTTCTAGGTTGAGGTGTTTTAGGCCTAGTTTGAAAAGAGTTTGTTCTTTTAGGTGGAGGTGTTTTGGATCTATTATTCCAATTCAATAGCTTTGTTTCTATCAAGTTTCTTAATTTTCTCTTTTAATCCAGGAATTTCATTTTCTAAAAGTTTCTTCTAGTTTTTAAAATCTTATTTTTGTTAATGAATTTTAGAATAATTTCACATAGGTGGTCATACTCAATTTGCATATCATCGTCATCTAAGAAGAAGCATTATCATTAAAATAAGAAGAGTCAAGAGTTACCTCATTTGACAATTGATCCATCAGACAAGTTTCTTCATTTGTCTTTTCCTCGTCTTCATTTTTTCTATCACTCCAAGAACCCCCGACAAACACCTTTTGGTCTTTGTTCCATAGAGGTTTTAGACATTCGCCAATGAGATGATTTGGATCTCCACATCTAAATCATTTCCGATCACTCTTGCCTTTCTTTACATCCCTTTTCCGAAATTACTTCTATTCGTCACGTGGTTGTCTAACGGATCTACCTTTTCTTCTAAAGAACTTCTTGAAGTCCCTTACGACCATAACATATTCTTCATCTTCACTTTTGGATGTTGAAGTTTCATCATCAATGGACTCTTTCTTAGCTTTTAAGGCAATGGACTTGACTCTTTCATTTTTGCCTTTGCAAACCTCAGAATCCTTTTCCATGATTACCTCATGTACTTTTAGATTTCCGATAAACTCATCTAGAGCTAGTGATGACAGATATTTGGTTCTTTAATCGTCATGACCTTTGCTCTCCATTTCGGACGAACTGCCCTAAAAACTTCCTAACATAGTTCTTGCTAGAAAAACCTTCATCAAGAGCTTTAAGACTAGTAATAATAATGTTAAATCTAGCAAAAACTGTTAGCAATATATTCTTCTTCAAGGATAGTAAATTGTTCATATTGTTGAACAAGAAGATCAATTTAATTATCTTTAACTTGGCTATTACCTTGATGTGTGATTAACAACGATTGCCAAATTTCTTTAGCCGTTTTACAAATAAAACTTCTTTCATATTCCTTTTTAGGTGAAGCATTATAAAGAACCATTCTAGCCTCATTCTTTTTAGCAAGTTTCTTTTTATGAGCGTCTTTTTGATTTTCAAAAGGAAGTACCTCAAGAGCTTGAGTGGTTGCGTTTTTTACAACCGGTGAAAAATCACCATTAATGATAATATGCCAGAAATCTAGATCTTTTGATTTCACATAAGTTTTAAAATTATTCCAATAAATAAAACCATCACTTTCAAATAGTGGTGGTCTTTGCATAGATTGCCCTTCTTTGTAGTTTTCAAAATCAATAGATCGATTCAAGTTTATAAATCAATTAATTTTGAAAACCTTGGTGAAACTGCTCTGGTACCAATTGTGAAAACTAGAAGGGGATTGAACAGTTTCTATCGTTTTAAGAATTAAATCTTAGATTTGTTTCTTATGTGAACTCAATAGATATACAAGTATGTATATGATAGCAACGCAGTAAGTAAATAAACAAATTCAATAAGTAAGTAAGTAAAGGGTGGAAAGATCAAACCAAAGACACGATGATTTATAGTGGTTCGGATATGAAGCTCCTCTTCGCCCTAATCCACTCTTCAATTATCTAATTTGAGAGTTCTCTTCACTATGTCAACAAGCTCCCTTTAGGCGGAGAAAACTATACAACGTCGCTTACACTTTTTCCGGTACTAAGCTAAATACCGAGTCCTACTTCGAGATAGAACTAATCTAACATACTATGTATTTTAAGGCTTAAAATACTAACCAATCACACAACAATGATTACACAAGAAGATAGATGATGGTGGATATATATCACAACAATGTGATGACACAACTAGACTAAACTAATCACACTTGAACTCTTTGAGATCTTCTTTTATGTTCTTCACTACAAGGGTATAAATGATTGGATCAGTAGTAATGGATTATATAACAAGTATAATGATCATATAATGAATGTATGCAAATGCTAAAGTAATTATTCTAGTTAAAGAATGGGAAATGGTGGTTTAAAATGAAAAGATAAGGCTTATGTTTATAGCAAAGAAAGCTGAATTCAAATTCAGTTTCCACAGATCCATAGATCCATGGATCCACCAACTTAGGATCCGTCTTTGTATTTAGGTGAATCTGTGGCCTGCACTAGCCGTTTTTCTGTCATTTAGTGGTTAACCAAAAAACTTTACAAAAACCCCTAGTTGTGCTTAAATATCTTATTTAGCACAAGCTTCTAGAAACAAAATATTTATTAACATTAAATTGAAAAGATTTGCTAGATTTGAAAATATATGGAAAGACTGTTTCCATTTATGGTTAATCCTATTTTATCTTATTCACTAATGCAACTAGTTATTTATTAAGTTTGTGTTTACTTAAAATCATTTGTTTAGTAAAGATGTAAGCAAACTTACATGAGTTTATGCAAATGATTAAACTAGTATGCAAGATAAAATATATTCTTTGATCTTTCTTAATGCTTTATAATTCCATATCCATACTTTAAGTGATTTGACATCGGTATGGAAACTTACGACTAAATAACTTGTTTACTTAAACTTTTACGTAGTATGACATTATATTTATTATTATCAAAACTTTAATATCATTAAATATAAATATCATTTTATGTGAATATTTGTATTAACAGTTATGTTCATTAATCAAGATTGAACATGTGGAGTCTGTTAAGACCCCTTAGATCGTTATTAAGACTCATCTAGGATAATAGAAACATCAAAGATTAACAATATACGCAGCGGAATAACAATAAGAACAATGATGTTTAACAAGGTTTTTCATTCATACGATTTCCCTATTACCCCAACTATAACTTGGGGCTACTAACTACTACATAGACATCTATAATATGTCTATTACTAATTAACTACTAACTATGGTGTACACACACACCTTTACTATTCGACTCTCATCAGTCGACTATGCTTCTATATATCCCTAAACCACACGCCTATGATTCTCTTTAAATAGAGAGATATCAAGGCTTACATAAGAAGATAAAAACAAACAATATATTTAAAATATTTAAGAATATCTTCTAATATCTTCTGTATCTTTATCTTTATAAGAAGATCTTCTGAAATCTTCATCTTTATCTTCATATTCTCCACCAGCTTGAAGATTTCTTTAATTACAATTTAAGTCCTTTTGTTTCATTCTTATATTTATTTTGTCTCATCAAATCTAGAATCCCAACAATCTTCACACCTATCTTGTGTGACAAAACAAAAAAAAGTCGGTACGACTTCACTTAAAGCCAAAGCTTCCCTTGAAGTTGAGATGTAATCATCTCTCTGAATGAAACAAAATCAAGATCTCCTTGAACATGTCACCACACATAAATAAGCTGCAAATCAATAAACCTGTAATCTTCTTCTCATTTTTGTCTTCATCCAATAGGGGTCTCCTGTAGATATGCAACTTGGATCATAACACACTACAAATCATATACCACACTACCAATCCATCCTTCTAATGACTCAAAATACCCTCCATGAAGCATAATAAGATAAATGACTCTGAGCAGTAGAAACACAAACTAGCAGTAGTAATAAATGACTAGTAGTAGTAACGAAACACTTCCCCTCAAGTGGTGCATGTAGATGGTTAAACATTTAATCAATAAGCTTCCCTTGAAAAATATGTTAACCATCTCTTGAATGTCGAACTCTGTAGGCTCTATGTAATGATCACTGATGAAGAAAACTAAGTATAACGAATTTGATGAAGAAGTTGAATCTCCCAAACTTGTGTCTTATGTCTTGCACTATCCACATGACGTCGAACTTATAAATAAATCTGTGAAATATAAGTAGACCGCAACCTCTTGACAAAAACATCATCTTCTATGAGACACATACTAAGTGATAGCAAATGTGAGCATTAAGCACCATAAGAAAAATCACACACCTTTGCTAGATTTTAACAAGTCTTTGTCAACACCATTTAAGCACGAACAAGTTATCTTTAAAAGGGGATTGTAACCATTCAAGATATAATAAGACACGCACCTGTGAAACCCAACTACAACATCAAATAAGTGATAATCAATCGTCTTCATAATCACATCTTCAAATAATCTCCAAAAATACGAGCCATAAATCAATAAGAATAAACTATTCAAAAAATAGTTCTGTCCGAGATCCAAATCCATCTAAAAACCAAGTACAGTCCGATATCGGACAAGCCTAGCAGTACAAACTGCTTCTCGGACAACTCTAGCAGTATTAAAATTTAAAGCCAGCAGTACAAACATCCAATCCAACCAGTAACACTTTTTCTGTGGCTAATTCGTCACTAACCTGTCACGGATCTGTCACAAAACTGTCACTATTAGAATTTTCCTTCCTTCCAAATCTGTTAGTGACGCATATTCTATCGCAATACTATTGCTAAACTGTCACTTATTGCTAGCAGTACTAAAAATCAAAGGACAATACTAACTTGTAATACAAAGTTTCTTTTCTCCAAGGCTAGCAGTATTAATCTTGTTCGTGGCAGTATAAAGTTTATCTTTGCAAACAGTACTAAGTAGCATAAACACAAGAAGCATTAATATTTACTCCTGTATTTACGGGAACTTAAAAGACAATCCCTAAAACATAGGGATTTCACATTGTAACAAATCCCATCCAAAATCATGCATCATAACTTTTAGTTCCAGATTTTATGCCAATAAAATCGCATCCAATAACAGCAGTAACATCCATGAAAATCAAAGCATGCCATATTAGTAACGAGGCTTCAATATTTGTCCATGAATAAACATGTCCACATCTGCTGCTTCTATATGATGTCGAAACCTTGTTGCTTGACAACCAGCTGCCATAATCATGACCATGAAAACAAGTCACAACCTGCTTGTTTCTTGAAACTCCTTGCCTCATTCATCATTAGTTCTACTAGGGTTCATCATCAATCCATGGATCGACTCACCAAAGCTAGTAGAAACATAAACACCATGGATCACAAGCATCATCATCACAAATCACCAAGCTGCCATTGATTTAGGGTTTTGAAAAACCCTAATATAATCGAATATAATAATGGGCAAATTATTATTACAAGAACAGAACCATAAACCAAAGTTGTAAAAACTCTAGGTTAGGGTTTTGTTAGATCGTTTGGTAACAATACAAACAAAAACTTAAAAAACACCTTTTTTGCAGCAGTTTTATAAAAATCGTATCTTTAATTTGAGGACACAAATCAAAGATCGCTCTGGTCAGATCGTACCTATATGTGTATAGAACCTCCAGTTAAAATTTCATGACGATCCAACGGTTAACGAACGATTTATCATCGTTTTACCACAACTGCCCAGAAAAATCCGAACTTAGAAACCATATACGAATTAGGGTCTTTACATCGTTCTTCGACATATAACACCTTGTAGATCCTAGATATCAAGAGCCACCCGCTCTGATACCACATGTTGAGAATCGTTTAGCCCATCTAGGATAGGTTTTACAGATAATATTGAACACGCAGCGGAATAATAAGAAAGCAATATTATCAAACAAGGTTTTTCATTGAACGATTTCCCTATTACCCCAACTATAATTTGGGGCTACACCAACTAGCTATGGTGTACTATTCGACTCTCATCAGTCGATATAATATGTAAACTATCTTAGACTATCATTGGGAGAGGTTCTATGTATCCATGGATATCTAAAACCATATGCCTGATATCTCTTTATATACTAGAGATAAAACACGTGATAGGTTCTTTGATCGTTTAAGCTTCTGTTTGTTTAGAACATGATCTAGGATGAATTAATAACAAAGGCGTAATATTCAAACATTGAATCATTGTTATTAATACAAGATTTTTCATCATCATCACCTAAGATACATGACTACTACAAGCCCCAATCTTACCTGATCAATGGTAAGACGGTTACATCAATAAACTGTAACAGGGATCAAGAAAAACCTTGATTACCTTGAGGCTACACCAACTCTATACTAGACGTCTACATCTTCTTGTGTACACACACACTTTTCTGGATGCCTAAAAAAAGATTGCCTATGATCTCTATATATAGGAGAGATCATGACCTTACCAATGGAAGTAATAAATTACAATAAGAGAAACTAAATCTTGTAACTTTATCTTTATTCTTCTTGGGCATATCTTTAGTATCTTCTGATATCTTCCATCTTTTGTAGAATATACTCCACCAGCTTGAAGAATCTCTTATTATCGATTTAGGTCCTTTTCCTTTAAGTCCTTCTTGTTTCATTCTTGTTTTGTCTTATCAATAATTCTCAACAATCTTCCCCTAGTTGATAATGACAAAACCAAATAAGCACAAACTTCCCTTGAGTGAAAACTTCCCCTTAAGCTACCAAGGATCTACAAGTTGCAAATCATCAAATCTCCTTCCCCTTTTTGTCAATATCAAATAGGAGACTAAAGTATGCAACTTTGATCTTCACAACTACGAACCAATATTACACTTCTAATCCATCATTCAACAACTCAAATTACCCTCCATGACGTGCCTTTAAGATAAATGAACTGAAGCAGTAGAAACTTAAACTAGCAGTAGTAACAAAGACTAGCAGTAGTAAAAACCTTCACCTCAATGTAGCAAATAATGTTAAACATTTTTAACATTAAGCTTCCCTAAATTCCCATATTGTTATCCATTTCTTGAATCTGATGAAGAAAACTAAGTATAACGAACTTGATGCTGAAGTAGAACAACCCAAACTTGTGTCTTATATCTTGAAAATTAAGTATAACAAATTTGATGTAGAAGTAGAATATCCTAAACTTGTATCTTATGTCTTGCACTATAATATGATAAGAACTCATAATCTTCTTCTTCGTTTTATGAGTAGACCTCAATCTCTTGATAAATCCGCATGCCTATACATGAGTTACTGAGCCAAGTGATAGTAAATACGTGTGAGTACTACAATGTATCACCTTACATCAGGTAAAAACTAGTTTTATCAAGGCTTCATCATAAACCGTATATAACCAAACAAGTTATCTCCAAGACCAAAAGATATAATAAGAACACGCATCTGAAAAATCTACTTCATCTTCAAATAAGTGATAAACAATCTTCTTCGTAATCAATTAATCCAATAAATACGAGCCTTTAATTCAGTTAAGAACCAAAAACCAAAAACCAAAAATCTTATGTGTGTGTTATCCGATATCTGTCAAAGCTAGCAGTACTAACTTCTTTTATCGGACAAGGCTAGCAGTTGCAATTGCTTCTAGCAGTACTAACTTCCTTTAACCCAAACAGTATTAACATAGGAAGCAGTATTAACTTTATTGAACCCGAGCAGTATTAACTGCTTAAATTCAATAGCAGTATTAATATCATGAAGCAGTATTAACTTTTTAATCCCAAGCAGTAGTAACTAACTGCTTTTACCACAAGCAGTAGTAACTGCTTTTTAACGCTAGCAGTATTAACCAACAATAATAACAGTAGTAACTGCTTTTATACCTTAGCAGTATTAACTCATGACTTACTACTGTTCTTCCATACTAGGCAGCACAAAGTACATTAGCAGCATTAACCATCCTTGACAGCATTAAGTATGTACTTGAGCCCTAGCAGCATTAACTGAGTCGAGCAGCACTAATTTAAACAAACAGCAGAAACTATATCCAAGCAGCATTAATCTTCTTTAACAGCATTAACTTTGTATACAAATCCAACAGTAGTAACTATCCTATTACCAGTTGTATACCAGCTGATCTAGATCATTGCCTTGAAAGTTTCCATGTCTTCTGATTTAAGCACGATAATGATCAAGAATAACATTAACATCCTTCTCTTCCAAATCATGACCACCATAGATACCATTAGTGCAAACCCCAACTTTATACAATCACGGCTTATCAAGAAAACCCTAAAAGAGTTTGAATGAATTCATACCAAGCCGTGTATACACCACATCAGATCCGAAAAATATACAAACCCTAATTGTCTAGGGTTTGATCAGTTAGAGCACAACGGATCAAAAAGAAACCCAAATAAATAGTAACAAAGCTTACCAATCGTATTGCATACCCAAAACCATATTAAGCAACACTTATTTGAATAGTTTTCATCGAGCTATAGAAACGAGTATAGCATAAGCAGCACAAACTTCTCTTTTGAATACAATGAACTGTACACAAACAGTATAAAGTGGAACAAGCAGCAGTAGCCTTCACGTGCCCAATTATACTTTTAATATCTCTTTTGCAAAACATGAAGATGCTTTCCTTTATGTACGAATAGTACCTTCCTTTTTCATTTACCTTGAAGCCCACCAAACACATGCATTCACCAGCATTGATATTCAATACTTACACTTTGCTCGAACAATATCATAGAGAGACAGCACAAACACCATGTCTTCAAACAGTTGAGAACTGTTATAATATTCTTTAAAGCCCACAACAAACACCTTTTTGCTTGAAGCCCAATCTAATATGTATGGCAGTATCAATAAAGCATAAAGCAATATTGATTTGTTTAATCCCTTGGACAACACAAACTCACGTTGAAACAATATTAAAAATTATATTGTGAGCAATAGAAATATTACATGGCAGCATTATTACACTCTTTGGGCAGCAGTATTAACAAGCAATGAATACTATATACGTTAACAGTATTAATAACCACAAAGGCAGTATTAATATGCAAACATATATCCTCCACATACCAAAATAACTTTGACGTGTTTCACCAGGTATAAAATCACACAAGAAGATGCAACCCATATTACCATATCCCACGTTCAAGACATAAAAAGAATCTTGTATGGATCCATTCAATGAATCCCATCTCTAAACTATCTGAATGATACAATCTTGAATATCACCAGATCCTTGACGAGCGAACAATATGCCTGCATCCTGGTTCTTCGATCTTTAATAACTACCATCTTCATGATTGCTTGCTGTTGAAAACTGTTCCAATAGCAGTAGCAACATGTTTGAGTAGTTTTAATCATCCTTGATAGTATCAACATCCTCCGAACAGTATAAATAAACTGTTATAAAAGGAATAACCCCATGCATGTGCATTCTTTCCTTTTATCATGTTTAGGAAAGTCAATAAACCAATTAATGTTTACCTTTTTTGCTTCTTCTCCAAGTCAAAATCAACAACCTTGTGTCTTCAATACCATTAAATGAATTCCTGCTCTTGTCTAATTAGGGTTTGCCAAAAAAAGCCTTAATCTTTACCAAAATTGCTAATTAATCAAACAGAATTTTGTTTCTTCTTTTTCTTTAAGAACACGACACATAACAACCTTGTTTAGTCCTAGATCACGAGCCACCAGGCTCTGATACCAATTGTTAAAACTAAAGATCATTGTAGCTCTAGTTTGTTAAGAACTAATCTAGGATAATGATAACATAGGCAGAATATTCAAATATAGAATCAATATTATCATAACAAGGTTTTACCAAACATTCACCACAGCCTCAATATTATTTGATCAAGATAATACGGTTACATCAATGAACTGTAACAGGAATCCTATGATTCTTAAGGCTACACCAACTCTATTGACGTTTATATCTCTAACACTTTGTGTACACACACTTTTCTGGATACAAATTAATAAACCTATATCTCTTTATATACTAGAGATATCTAGGTTTATAAGGAAACATAATAAATACAATAAGGAAACTAAATCTTTTAATCTTTATCTTTATTCTTCTTGAGCATATCTTTTAGTATCTTCTGATATCTTCCATCTTTTGTAGAATATACTCCACCAGCTTGAAGAATCTCTTATTATCGATTTAGGTCCTTTTCCTTTAAGTCCTTCTTGTTTCATTCTTGTTTTGTCTTATCAATAATTCTCAACAATCTTCCCCTAGTTGATAATGACAAAACCAAATAAGCACAAACTTCCCTTGAGTTAATATACGAATGAAACTTCCCCTTAAGCTACCAAGGATCTACAAGTTGCAAATCATCAAATCTTCTTCCCCTTTTTGTCAATATCAAATAGGAGACTAAAGTATGCAACTTTGATCTTCACAACTACGAACCAATATTACACTTCTAATCCAAGTATTCCAATGACCCAAATTGCCCTCCATTACGCACCTTAAGAAAAATGAACTTGAGCAGTAGAAACTTACACTAGCAGTAGTAACAAAGACTAGCAGTAGTAAAAACCTTCACCTCAATGTAGCATATAAATGGTTAAACATTTTAACATTAAGCTTCCCCTGAAACCCATATGTTAACCATTTCTTGAATCTTCAATTCTGTATATTATTTAAAAATACACTATATAATAAATACACAAGTTAGCCATATACATTATTTGTTATAACATAATGTGTCTTAATGTATTTATGTATGACCAAAAAGGGGCACATATACTTAGCCATATAATTACGTAATGTGCCTTGAGCAAATTCCAACAACTCCCACTTGTAAATGGCTCACTCAACTTTTAATTATAAAATCAAGGTTGCGTCTAACAACACGCCAGTGCCCCTAAAATATGTGAGCTTTAGTTTCTTTTGTAGGGTTTTGGTTGGTCACCGCATGGCATATAAAACATGCACAACTAAAAGTAAATAAGCAATGGCCATGCAGACCAAACCCTAATATCAAGATCTCCAGATGAGAGATATAAACTAAACCTAAACACGTATTAAGGGTGTTTATAGAAGACTTGCCTTTTTCTTGCTTGGTGTAATTGTAGAATCGTAGGGGGTGAATACGGTCTTTTTGAAATCTTCAAAGTTT
>BQNB010094260.1:0-23397 GCA_026074375.1 Tanacetum coccineum | reverse complement strand
CGCTGCTCCTAAAGGTGACAAAGATCAAGTGAAACAGAAGCCGCTGATCCCTGTATCAGACCCTAAAAAAGCACATGAGGCTCTGGATGGACCAGACCCTGAGCCCATGAAAGAAGACCAGACTGGATCAGACTTTGAAAAATTACATGTGTCTCTTGCTGGACCAAACCCTGAGCACATGGATGATGAATTCCTCGCCACAGTCTACCCAAAGGTTCATGAAAACCTGAAGCTCATAACAGACGAACGTGTCATCGATGATAAACCAGAAAGTCATTCTGGTTCTATGTCTTCCATGAAAAATCTCGATGACACTTTTAACTTTGGGGATCAATTTCTTAATGACAAACCAACCTCCCATCCGGGCTTAGTTAACAAGTAATTGATCCTGTTGGATAATTCTGCATCCTGTGCGATCATGTGTAGATTTTCATCAATCCAGAGTTACCACTGTTGTTAATCAATCGTGCAGTTACATGACTTTTATCAATGCTAACGCTCTCTCTAACTTCGTTTCTCTGCAATGTTTGTCTTCTTTGTTAAATGCTCTTTTGCAGAATACGATGGCAGAACAAAATGTTCCCGCTCAACCTCCTACAAGAACAGATGAGCAGATTGTACCTCGCTCTCAGTGGTTAACAATCGGGAAAAGCAACCTACTTTTCAATGCACAAAAGATTCAAAAGAACCCCATCTTTCAGATATCAGTGGACATCCTGAGTAATACCAACTTCTTCCAAGCATTCACTGCCTCAGCAAATGTTCCTGCTATCTACCTGCAACAGTTCTGGAAAACAATGTCATATAACGAGAAGACTGGGGTTTATAGTTGTCAAGTTGATGAACAATGGTTCGATCTAAGTGCTGATCTTCTCAGAAAGGCATTAGCGATTACTCCTGTCAACCCAACTCACCCATTTGAGTTACCTCCGTCTGGTGACACGGTGATTGATTTTGTTAATGAGCTGGGATATCCTGAACCTGTAGAAATTGTCTCCAGTATACGGGTGAATTATGTGTATCAACCTTGGAGGGCAATTCTATCCTTGCTCAACCAGTGCTTGACAGGAAAGACTTCTGGCAGTGACAAACCCAGACACCCAGTTCTGCAAATGCTGTGGGGAATCGTCACTCAAACTAATGTTGATCATGCAGAGCTGATATGGGAAGAGTTTACTCAAGGGATCCAGACATTTTTCTCACACAAAGCAAGCCACAAAGCCAGTCTGAAGAACCCAAAGAAGAAAGTAACTCCTCTCCTCATCCCTTATGGACGGTTTTCCAAAGTGATAATCTACTACTTGGCAAGTAATAACAACATCCATCGACGTCCTGATTCTGCTGTTCATCACACTGGAGATGATTATATCTTAGGAAATCTCAAGTTTGTCCCTAAAGGTGAGTCAGTTGAAGTGTTTGGAATGGCAATTCCCGATCCCCTGATAACTGAAGCCATTCAACAATCCTCTTATTATCCCAAGTATCTGAAAATGGTTGCTGAGAATACAAAGAAAACCCCTCAAGAAAGTGCAAGCATGCAACCTGCAACAAAGCGTGCTACACCCAAAAAGCCCACAACCACCACACCAGTCAAACAAACCAAGCCAGCTCCTCCTCCGACAAAGAAACCTTCCAAGCGTAAGCTTCCACAGAAAGTTAGAAAGGGAAAGCCCACTTTCCAACTTGTTGACGAAGATGATGAAGCTCAACAAGAATCTATTCCTCACGAAGAAGGTAATGATCCTGATCTCGAACTAGCTAAGAAGTTGAGTTTGGAAACACCTCAAGAAAAGGGAGAAGGAGAAGGTGATGATGCTGACCTGGAACGAGCTATCAAGCTTAGCTTGGATCCAGCCTTTCTGCCACAAGGTCGGGCACCTGTTGGAGGAGTAACGATCAGGGACCCAGTATCAGAAACAACTTCCAAACTGCATGAAGTAGTAGGCAAGGGAAAGGCCGTTGTAACTGAAGAACAAGTAGCTCATTCCCTGATCAATCTGTCAAAGAAGAAAAGAACTACTGATCAGTTTATCCTTGTTAGGCATGATCAAACTCCTCCTGATTCGACAACTGGACCCTCTTCTCAACCTGAAGATGACACATCAGAGAAAGTGATCCATGAATCTTCATCAACATCTGATTCAGAAAGAACAGAAAGTGAAACAGAAACCGCTGGTCCTGAAGGTGACAGAGATCAAGGTGAAATAGACTCTTCTACCGTAACATCAGGAGTAAGCATTCCTGTATCAGACCCTGAGAAAGCACATGAGGCTCTGGCTAGACCAGACCCTTAGCCCATGAACGAAGACCAGACTGGATCAGACTCTGAAACATTACATGTGTCTCTTGCTGGACCAAACCCTAAGCACATGGATGATGAATTTCTCGCAACAGCCTACCCAAAGGTTCATGAAAACCTGAAGCTCATAACAGCCGAACGTGTCCTCGATGATAAACCCGAAAGTCATTCTGGTTCTATGTCTTCCATGAAAAATCTCGATGACTCTGTTAGCTTTGGGGATCAATTTCTTCATGACAAACCAACCGAAGATGATCAGGAGAAATCTAAAGCTAGAGAGGAGTCTGATTCCACTATACCTGATCCTAGTCATCAGACAGTAACGTCAACTCCTCCAGTGATTGCTCCCTTCACAGATGTCACATCTTCAGAGCCATCATTACTGGTCACTCCTCCACCAATCAACACGGAAGCTACAACAATCACCACATCTCTCCCTGAAATCACTCCATTCATCGCCCTTCAGCTAAGAGTGGCAAGATTGGAACAAGAGATGTCTGAAGTGAAGAAGACTGATCTCTCTGCTGATGTGTTAGCTTCAATAAGATCCCAAGTTCCTACGGCTGTTGATAATTATCTAGGAACAAAACTTGATGATGCTCTCCTTAAAGTTCTTGAACGACACACTGCAGATTTAATCGAGAAATACTCTGCGTTGCCTGGCCCAGAGTCTGTCAAGAATCAAGAATCTGGAAAGAGTCCAAAGGAGATTATAAAAGCCAAAAAGGAACAAGGTGAGGAGAAACAAGATTCAACTTACTCCATCAGGTCAACTGATGAAGTTGATATTGAAGAATTTGATCTAAAGAGTGCTCTCTTCAGTCACATGAATAAGAAGAAGTCTGCCAACAAAAACACGACCAACTACCGTCTATACCATGCTCTCATGGAAGCTTTGATAGCGGATGAAGACGCCATGGATAAGGAAGTTGCAGACAAGGTGAAAGACCACAAGAGAAAGCATGATAGTGATGATGATGAAGACGATGATGATGATGAAGGGCCCTTTCAGCTGGATCAAACAGGGTAGGTCAACAAAGAGATGGAAGATCGGATTCTGCCGCTTTGGGTCAGTGGCTCAACTCCTCCGAAAGTTTGATGGGACCAAGTCAAAGAAACAAGGAGTTGGTGCATCTGCTACCAAACAACATCCAGCTCTCTCCTCAACCGGATGGCAGATCACTGACACAAGAGATGCTGGTGCTGACTATTCAATGCACAGATCTGATCCCGAATCTGGACATTCTGAACAATCTTCAGATGACATCCCAATGAAGGATGAAGGGAATGACTCAGATATGGAG
Organism: Tanacetum coccineum; assembly: GCA_026074375.1. NCBI lineage: Eukaryota > Viridiplantae > Streptophyta > Magnoliopsida > Asterales > Asteraceae > Tanacetum > Tanacetum coccineum. The sequence continues at coordinate 19,794 of BQNB010094260.1, read as the reverse complement.
GACACTGACAACGCTCACATTCCCAAGGTGTCGACCACTACGTGGTTTAAGCCGATTCCAGAAAGCGAGAGACCTGCTACACCTGAAAACTAGAATGGACCATTCCCCGAATGATATCCCGGAAAACCAGAGGAACTGGGCAAATACTACGCCACAATCGTATAAAGTTCGAGTGAGAACAAGCTTCAAAGGATGATATTTGATATTGGGTTGTTCATCAAATGGTTCTGCAGACGAACTGGAAAGAAGAAGCTCTGCAAAGCTGATTTAGAAGGTCCAGCTTTCAACCTTGTTAAAGCCTTTCACAAGAACAGTGTCTTTCTTCAATATCAGATGGATGAATGCCATAAGCTGCTGACAAATAAGGTTGATTTGAGTAATCTTGAGGGTCATCAAATTCTGAGAAATATATATGAACCACTGCCCTTAGGAGGACCACCAGGTCAGGTAACTATTCAACCATAATTCTTTCTTCAACTAGGATTGGATTATCTTTGACAGGTGACAAAGAGCGAAGAATTGCCTTATCCATATCAAGCTCAAAGCCGTCGTTACCTAGACTTCCGGCCTTGAGAATTCAGTTCCATCATTGTGGGTTGAGAAGTGAACACGAATATGACATTAGTGCGGTCTATGGCATCACTCACTGGTGGTTTAGGAGAAAATGGAATTCTACATCAATAAACACAGTGAGCCCTCTGATCGTGAAGCAGTCAGATCGCAGATGCGAATTCTCAGTGTGATCAGTGTCAAGGTATTCGAAAAATACGGATACAACTACCTAAGAGAGATAATTCTACGCCGTGCTGATTACCAAGAGTACAAGATCTCAGAAAAGATTCAGATTTCTTCATCCAAATGATTTTGAAGATCTGTTCCTTCTCAATATTCAAGAAAAGCTCAACCATCTCCCAAGCAAGACAAGGACTAAGTCTTCACTGGCAGTCAACATGTGGATAAGAAAAACTGGTGATAAGATATTGTGTGGGAGACTTATTAGCTCGGGATTGAAAGTTATCAAACAAAAGATCAACTTAAACGTCCTAATGGCTGCCTGCTGACTATTACTTCAAAGAAGACTATACGATCGTCCCTAAGCCAAGAGCAGTTGTCTACAGAGACAGAAAATGATCAAAGAAAGTTGATGAGGCTGAATGAGCTTCACAAGTTTAGTGATGGGACGTTGACAAGAGTCATGGAAAAGCTGGACCAAATGGTTAAAGACTTTCATCTATACGAGTACAATAAGGGCATAGAGACTAGGAAGTGGTCAGAGGATGACAAGAGAAGAAGCAAAGACTTCATCACAGCAATCGAGAAAAGACTACAGTCAGAAGGTCTATCGAAGTCTAGAAAGCTTTGTTGGAGAAGAATAAGGAGATTTGGACTTACAGGTGATCAACAGAACAACGTGACGACATCGTCATTACAATCAAAAGGTCAATCTTATTTCTTATTGTGAATAATATACCTTGTACATTAGTAGCTAGTTAATCTCTTGATGATTAAGTGTAGGAGTAATTGATATCTGATATGTGTTTAAATACACATACCACTTTCTATATTAAGCGGACCTAAATGATTAAAAACATACCAAAAATACATTGTATTTGTATGTTTGCATTTGTATTGTGCAGGAAACGGATATTCAAGAAAAAGAGCAAAAAGAAAGCCAAAAGCAAGCAATTCCAAGCACGGTGTAGAAGAGGGCAAAGTCAAAAGTCATCAAAATGAAGAAAATACAACTTGAGGGGCTAAAACTGCCAAGTCTAAAGTTGTATTACAAAGTTATAAGAAAGGAGGGACCAAAGTTGCAAACCGGGTAGAGATTACATTTAAGTTATACAACTTGAGGGGACCAAACTGCCAACTCCCCAAAAAGTCTTCTTTCCCGCCCCAAAAACCCAGTTACAACTGGTATGTCGCCCATACTTTCTTCCCTGCAAAACCACTTCTCTCCCTAGCCAAAATCATTTCATCCACCCTACATTTTCCCCCCAGCTGTATAAAAGTCCATGTTGGCAATCCCTCACCATTCCCAAAACATTTTCGATGGCTAAGATTGTTTCAAAAGAAGCACAAAAGGGATTGAAGGCTGGGATTTGTTTTAGGACTTACCTCAACAACATGCACCAATCGTTTTTGCTTTCCAAAAGAAAGAGCAAGTGCAAAGTTGAAGACTTCAGCTATAAATAGAGCTTTTTGTAAGCCTTTGAAAAAGGAGGTTGTTAGTTTTTAGCTTTTAATCTTAAAAATAATTTAGCTTATTTTCAGTTTGTTTCAAGTCATTTACAGCTTTTACTTTAATCTTTGTAACACTTTCAAGATTAATGCAAGTTTGAAGTTTTTAAAGTCAATATTACAAATACAGTGTTTAAGTTTTCAATTATATTGATTTTGTGTTCAAAAGTTCTCATACAGCTTCTCATTGGGCTGTTTTCATTAAGTGAAAATAAAAAGTTAAGTAGTTAAGAGAAAATCATAAGTATCACTCTCAAATATACCACAGCTTAGGGGCTTGGATGATAAGCCAGTTCTGGATGGGCTTATGGACTCTCACTAGCTTGTTTTATACAAGCTAGAGCTTGTAGATTCTCTGTTTGACCCTGTTTTGAGCAAGGGTGTTGTAAGTTTTTCTTTTCCTTATTGTTCTTATTTCTGCGAACTGTTTTAGTGGCTTCTTTTTGCTTATTTGCTAGTTAAAAGTGTTTACTTTAACTTTCCTTTTAGTAATGATAGTTTACTTGTTAAAACTGTTAGTTATAAGTTAATACTGCTAGTTGACTTTTTGAGCAGTATTAACCTTAAAGCTACAGTACTACTTAAGTTAGTATGTAGTTCATTTTCTGGAATTTCAAAGATAACAGTACTAACTTACACTAACAGTTTTAACTTACACTAGCAGTACTAACTTAAGTTAGTACTGTCAGTTAAAACTGTTAGTACTGTTTGTTCATTTTAGCTTTAGCAGCTTAATATTTCAGCTTATTTTAAGATTGTTTCTAGCTTTTTAGAGTAGATTAAACATTTTCCTTTAGTTTGCTTATTTAAGTTCTTTTCCTTTTTAAGTATTCTCAACAGTTTATAAGTTTTAGTTTTCTAGCTTATTTATCATTTTAGTTTATTCTAGTTGCTTATTTCCCAATTTCTAAGTGCTTATTAGTTAGGTAGTAACTTCTGTTTTTAGCTTGTTATTTTATTTATTATTCTTTATGTCTTGTTAGCTCTAGCGTACTTACCTTAAGCTAACAGTACTAACTTTAGCCTAGCAGTACTAACTCCAAGTTAGTACTGGTACTTAAAACTGTTAGTACTGTTGTTAGTACTGTTGTGTTTATCTTGTTAAATTTAGCTTAATTGCTTTTTATATTTACTTATTTAGAGTTAGTTTAGCTTATTTAACTTATCTTAAGTTTATTTGAGCTTATTTGTGTCTTAGTTTAAAGTCTTTATTTTAAGTGTTTTATCATTCTAGTCTTGATTTCTTGTTCTAGTTTATTATCTTTGCCTATTTTTATGTGTTTTGCTTATTGTTTAAATTTTAGCTGTTATCCAAATCATTCCTGTGAATCCAAAACATATCATCATCGTCTTGCTGATTTCCATTTCAGCCTCGTTGGGACATAACGACCGGAGACCCCTTGATATGCTTCCGGTTTTCTTGATCTCGCGGGTTCTGATCCTTTTTGTGTATTTATATTTATATTTACTTATTGATACATAAAAAGAAGGGTTGGTTCGCGCGTAGTCAATTTTTGGCGCCGCTGCCGGGGAGGTTGAAAAAGACTATCGTTACACTCGACAACTTTTGTTTATATCTGTGAATATTTTTCTTCTACAAAAATATAAAAAGTACAAAAAGTACAAAAATATTTTTCACTTTCTTTTATTAAGTATAATTATCAAATAAAAAACCAAAAAAAATCAAAAATATAAAAAAAACTGTCCATAAAAAGAAATACAATTTACAAAATTGGTAAAAATACCAAATATACTATTCTCAACTTGATGGTATTATCATAATAACTTCCGACGTGAATTATGGTTCCAAACTCGAAAAAAAAGATTTAAAACTACATTTGTGTCTCTACGATATACGGCTCACCTTGACCGTTAAACAAACTACAGTGGGTATAAGGAGGGTTGTTATAGAACTACGACCGAAAGGGAAATAAGCTTGCGCTATTCATACTCCTTCGCTCACCTGTGCGTTTATCATTTTGAGAGCTACCGTGAAGTAGGTAGACTATTTGGGTTCAAGTTGTCTAAGTTTTAGGTTCTTGTCCGTTTAAAATAGATTGTGAAAAAAAATATATATATATATACTCTTCTTGTTCTCTATTTTAGTGCATGCGCACTCGTTCTAAAGCTCGTCGTCTACGACAACAACAACAACAAGTTCCTCCAAATCTTGTTGAACCTCCCAAAGACACGATGGCTGATAATCGAACTATGGCAGAATGATCCTGGCTCCACCGAGGGTTTCGAGGACGCAATTGTTGTTCCTGAATTGAAGCAGCAAATTCTGAGATCATGCATGGGTTGTCCCAACTCTTGTCAGAACAAGCAGTTCTTTCGGACATGACAATGGGGACCCACATGCCCACATCCGTTACTTCAATTAAAATCACCTCGACTTTGAGATATCCTAATGTCCCGACCACATCAATTAAGTTGATGCTTTTTCCTTTCTCTCTCGAGGGGGCAGCCCGAATATGGCTTGAGAAAGAACCCCCTCGATCAATTCAGACATGGGATGATCTCGTTGCTAAATTCATAAATCAGTTTTTCCCACCTTCTAAAACGACAAATCTTCGAAACGAAATTACCAATTTCAAACAAAGGTTTGATGAGTCGTTTAGTGAGGCTTGGGATCGATTCAAAGATCTTCTCCGAGCATGTCCACATCATGGATTCTCGGAGCTTCACCAACTTGATACATTTTACAACGCCTTAAATGTTAATGATCAAGACTCTTTGAACTCCGCCGCAGGTGGTAACTTTTTGGACAAAAGGCCCGCTGATTGCTCAAGCATCATCGAAAGCAAGTCCAAAGTTCGTAACTCCCGAAGCAAAGCCATTGTTGCTAAAGTGAGTACGAGCGCTTCCACCTCCGGTGTATCTCCCGATGTTGCTGAATTGAAAGATATGGTTAGAGCTCTACTTCTCGACAAGCAGACATCTCCAGTTCCAATTCCAGCTCCCGCTCCCGTAAAAGCGGTTGAGCAAAGTTGTGTTACCTGCGGTGGTGCCCACTCATATCGTAATTGTCCGGCTACCGATAGCAACAATTACCGAGATAACATCCAAGAATACGTCTCGCAAGCAGCCGCAGCAAATTTCAACCAAGGAAATTCCGGTTACCGTCCGCCACCGATGGCAAACCAAATCAGACCACCCGGTTTTCCTCCCATGCAACACAACAACCAAACCAACAATCAGAATCGTTGGAACCAAAACCGTGGGAATGGCTACAACCAGGGTCAAATCCAACGACCCCAGGTTCAACAACAAGCCCCAATGTATCAACCCCCGGTTAATCAACACCCAGCTTACCAAGCTCCAGCTCATCAAGCTTCGGGTGTGTCAAAAACTGATTTTGAAAGCTATGTCAAGGCTAATGATGCGGTTATGCAAAATATGCAAAACCAAATGTCCAACATAAACCGACTGCTCACTAATCGTAAATTCAACCAAGCTTCTACTTCAATTGGGTACTCTTCCTAGCAACACCGTGCTAACCCGAAGGGTGAATTGAAAGCAATCACCCACCAGAAGCGGTGTTTCATTGATGGAGCTCAAATTCCAATCGGTGGTGGAAGTTGAAACCATGGTAAACAAAGGTCACGGTGCTTCCTAACGGAAAGTACCAAAGACGTCAACTCCAATAGTCCATGTTGATGACAGTTGTCTATACCTAGTAACCAAAACGACATTTACCTATCATTAGGGTAAACAAGGAGAATATCCGCGAAAAGGACGACTTTTAGCTTTGGAAATCTTGGAATTTTTTCGGAATCTCCACTTCGAGACAAAGCTTCGACAGATGCCTCCTGACATGCTACAGTTGCTCCGATGTTCAGAAAGCTTTTGAACAACAAGACTAGATCTTGGAATTAACCAAAACGCGGTTAATGAAAATTGGCTTCCGCAGTCATCTAAAGGACATTTCCCGAAATTTAGGAGACCGGTAGATTTCTGATACCGTGTGATTTCCAGAGGTGGATGAATGCTTAGCCTGGGCCGATCTCGGTGCAAGCATCAATTAATGCACTCTCCGTTTTTGGAAAAGCTTAATCGCAAGGTCTACCAAACTTAGGATGGTACTCGAGTAGCCGACGATCATCTCCACTCCCACCGGATAGCCGAAGTATGTTTTTGTGGAAGGTTGGGACCTTCTACTTTCAGCCGATTTTGTGGTAGTTGACTATGATGCGAACTAGAGTCGTGATTTTAGGAAGGACCATTCTTAAGAACGGCAAGAGCCCCCCCTTTGATTGATGTACACGGTGAAGAGATGACCTTCGGACATGAGACAAATCTGTGACTTTCAAAGTAGGTGATCGAAAAACTTCTCTACCAATGCCATGGTATCAGTTAACAAGATCAATCTTATGATTTTAGATGTGAGGATATTCCTCAAGAGTTTTTAGGATTCTCGGAAGTATTTAGCAATTGAAATTCCACTCTTATTTGAAACCAATTGTTGATACTCTTCTCCCCACCCTCACTCCAGTAAGGGTTGGATTTCATTCTTGGAAGAAATCGAGGCTGTACTTTCTGTACTTCGTATATGTCAGGAATTGATGCATGCGAATGTGATCCCGAGTAATGACATTCTTCTCTGAAGCTATCCTGAATTGTGAGCCTTTATCACCACTTCTAACATGTAAATTATTTTTCCTGAGGTTCTGAAAGAACTTAAGAATTGTGAAGCAAAATCGATGGAACACCAATTGTATGAACCTCCCTAGGTCGAGCTCAAGGACTTACCTCCACTCGAATATGCATTTTTGGAAGGTGACACAAGTTACAGTCATAATTGACTAAAGATTTGTGTGTCGGGGAGAAGCGCTCTAATAAAGGTGTTGCAGTCCACAAGCGAGCCATCGCTTGGAAATCTCCGATATCAAGGGGTATTACCCGGAATTTTGTACACACAAAATCTAATGGAAGTGGACTACACACCAGCAGGTCCAACACAGAGACGGTAAACCCAAAAAATCCACGATGTCATAAGAAAGGAGTTGAAAAACTTTATTATGCGGATTAATTTACCCTTATCTCGGATAGTCCCTGGGTCAGCCCGGTCCACTGTGTCCAAAGAAAGGTGGTATTTAACGTAGTTGAGATGAGCAAACATGTGTTGATCCACTCGATTAGTTAGGGATGGCGAGTATGCATTGACTACCGAAAGTTGAATGAAGCCACCCGAAAGGACCATTTTCCTCTACCATTCATGGGACCAAATGCTCGTGAGCTTGGGGAAACAATTACTATTGTTTCTCGTGTTTCTCGGGTTATTTTCAAATACCCATCGACCCAATGATCAGAAAAGACTTCATTTACTTGCCGTACGGAACCTTTGCCTACAGCCGCATGCCCTTTGGCCATCTGCATGCACCAGCACATTCCAGTAGATGTATGATGGCAATCTTCCCGAACATGATCGAAAAAACGATGAAGTGTTTATTGGATTGATCTTTTCGGTTTTTGGAAGTTCTTATCTACATGCCTAAACCCTTTGGAAAAGTGCTTAAAGCGGAGTGAAGACACTAAATTTAGCTCTAAACTGGGAGAAAAGCCATTTCATGGTTAAGGAAGGCATTGTTCTTGGACACAATATCTCCACGTCGGGAATGAGGTCGATCGGAGCTAAGATTGTCGTTAGCGCAAAGCTCCTCATCCGATTACTTCAAAGGGAATCCGTAGTTTTCTGGGCATGCAGGGTTTTTATAGAAGATTCTCCAGGGAATTTCTCAAAAATAGCACGTCCCATGACCCATTTGCTTGAAAAAGAGACTCGTTTTATTTCTCAAAAGAGTGTATTAAAGAATTTAACACTCTCAAAGGAATCTAACGAGGCCCAATCCTGATATCGCCCAGACTGGAATGAACCATTTGACTTATGTGCGATGCAAGCGGTTTCGCCTAGGTGCTGTCTTGGGGCAACGTTCATGAGAAACATTTAGGGACCTATAACTTTGCAAGCAAAACAATGAATGAGGCGGAATCAGTTTACACCACACAGAGACAAGGAAATGTTGGCTGTGGTGTACGCATTCGAAATATTCCGATCTTACTGTCATGAACATATGCACTGTGTATACGGGATCATTACGCCCTTAAGTATTCTTGCAAAGAAAGTATTAAGGCAGATTACTCGATGGGTTAGCTCATTCAAGAGTTCGACTTTGATGTAGTGACACAAAAGGAGCTGAGACCTAGCAGCTGATCATCTATCACGATTAGAGGAATCCTCACGAGAAATGAGCTCGATCAAAGGAAGATAAATGTAAATTGTTTCCTCTGGAACCCTTAGTTCGAATTGGGGGGGGGGGTTTTTTTGTTTTTTTTTTTAGATGCTCTTGATTCTAGTACCCCATGGTATGCGGACATCGCAAACTTCCATGCGGGAATTTTGTGATCAAGGGATGTCAACCCAGGAAAGAAAATTCTTCAAAGATGTGAAGCATTATTTCTGGAAGATCCTTTCTGTTTAACATCTTTGCGGGATCAAGTATTCGACGTTGTGTTTTGGCAAGAAGCCCATGACATCCTCATGGCTTGCCATAATGGTCCCACCGGTCGGACATCACGGTGACTACTACACAGCAAGAAAAGTCTTCGATTCAGGATGATTTTGGCCCACCATTAAAAGATGCCCATGAGTTGGTTAAAATTGCAACTCATGCAGCGCAAGGAAAAATTCACTACGTGATGATGATGCACAAAATTCCATCCAAGTTGTGAAATCTTTGGAATCTGGGGCATTGACTTTATGGGCCATTACCATCATCAAAGGCAACAAATACATCCTCGTGGCCGTTGATTATTTATCAAAATGGGTTGAAGCAAAAGCGCTCCCACAAGACGCCCGATTTGTTTGTAAATTTCCTTAAATCTTCTCTTCCCACAGATTCGGTGCCCTCGTGCAATCATAAGTGATCGCGGTACCCATTTTTGCAATGACCAATTTGCAAAGGTCATGCTTAAATACGAAGTTACTCATCGTCTCTCCACCGCGTATCATCCACAAACAAGTGGACAAGTTGAGGTTTCCAATCGGGGCTTGAAGAGAATTCTTGAGAGATCAATAGGAGAGAACCGTACCTCTTGGTGCAGATAGCTCGATGAGGCTTTTATGGGCTTTGCACCGCGTACAAACACCCTCGGGTGTACTCCATCAAGTTAGTCTACGGAAAAAGCATGCCTCTGCAATTGAGTTTGAACACAAGGCTACTGGGCCTTAAAACATACAACCTTTTTGATCTGAAAAACCGCTGGTGACCATGGAAAGTTCAACTGAATGAACTTATGAGCTCCGTGATGAAGCTTTTTGAGAACTCTTTGATCTATAAAAAAAAGAAAAGGGGATTCTCGACTCCTGATCAAGAACGCGTTTTCAACCGTCGGTGATCGAAGTCCTCCTCTTTAACTCTAGATTAAAGATTTTCTCAGGAAAGCTTAAAACCCGCTGGTCGGGACCTTTCACTATCACACAAGTTTTCCCGTACGGCACCGTCGAGTTATCTCAAAACTCCGGGCCAAACTTCAAAGTGAATGGTCATCGTATTAAGCCTATTTGGAGGGAACGACCACAGTTGTTGTTTTAGTATTTTGTCCCCAGATCTCCTAACATTCCTGATGACCTATATTTTCAGGTGACGGGTTCAAGCATAGCGACCTTAAACAGCGCTGAGTGGGAGGCACCCATGCTTATCGTAGTATTGGTATAAATGAATACGTTTTTCTTGTTGTGGGGAGGTTTGTCTTTTCATTACCGTGTGTCGTGTTTGTATTGTTAATTGCTCCTAGGATTGCCGGATTATGAAGAACTCTCGTGCTTATATCTTTATCAAGAGTTCACATCTCACGCTTCATTTTTGGGAATCTAGTATCCAACAAAATCTAATGACTAACGTTTTTATCTTTTGGAACTTCATAATATGGCCTTAGATTCGGTATGAAAGAGCCCCTTTGAACATCGAGGGCGATGTTTTAGTTCTAGTATGGGGGGGTTCTTCGATTTGAATTTTTTGCATGCAGCGTTGTTATCAAGTATCCCGTTTATACACCAAAATTTTGCAAAAATACCAAAAAAATGAAAAAAAATTAAGAATTTTCAAAAATAAAATAAGTGTTTTATTACAGTTTCTACTTTCCTAATGGGTAGAATGAGAATAATTTTTGACTCGATCGGGCGTGTTGAGCCCTAGCTAGTTCCTTCAATTGTAGGCTAGCTTTACGAGATGAAGAACAAGATGTGATAGAGTTGAATATAAGTTTATGTGTTAAGCAAGATTCATCTCAAATCTTATTAGGAATAACTTGTGTTCTTTTTCTTCCATAAGCTTCTAATCACCTAATCACACGTGCTTGTTAACTAAGTCAATCGATGTTTTCAGAAAAGTTCAAATGTGTAACTGGATTCTGTAAATAAGCAAGGTTTTGAAGATAAAATGCCAATGAAGCAATGAATGGAAGTTTAATGCAAAATGCAATGAATATGGTTATTATGCCATATGAAGCTTACAGATGATCATATGGAGCTAGTAAAAGACTGTGTCGTGATATCCACTCCCGTCTACCACGTGGTGGGGGTTTCAAACTTAGACGTCTTTACTTCTAGGAATTGGTTGTGTTGTGATATCTCTCTTCGGTAGAAGAAAGGTCTAGGTGAGGGGTTGCTAACTAGACACCGATTCTTGCACATATTAGGAAGTAGGTGTTGATGTGATTTCCCCCTACGCTAGGCCAGGGAGTGGGTTTTCAATCTAAGAAACACGGTCGTTGGTTGTGATATCCTAATAAGGAGCGAGGGCCTCCCCAGGTAGGTGTTCAAACTAAGTACACATTTCCTAGCTTTAAGAACTTATGAAAATGATATATATGTTGCAAAAAGTTCTATGGTTTAAATCAATTACAAGTTCATAATAAGTTGTTGACTTTTGAGTCGTGATTCATCTCGAATTAACGACTATGGTAAAAAATAAGTTGATCTCATGGTTGGAACGATGCACTACATTCAAATCATATATCATGTGGGGAGTAAAAAGTTCACAGTATAAGTATGGAGGGCTTAACATCTAAACTTATATCAACAATGATTTGTTTAATTGCTTGTTTAAGTTCTAGTGAAAATTGGGACGATGAATTTATACGTCAGGACAGTCCGTTAGTTATTTTTTGGGCGCTTCTCAATCTATGATCCCAATGTTGATAAAATAAAGGAAGTCAAACAGGTATGTTAAGAAAAGAAAAGAAAGAAAATCCAAAAAGAAATTTTAGGGATAGTTAGTGTTCATTACATATAAAAAAATAATTGTTTGAGTGAAAACTGGACTCGTCGAAGTATTGTTTCTTAGTTCCCCTTTGAGAATCACTTTTGATACTTTTCGAGGTATTTCAGTCGAGGGCGGGCCTAGATTTTAGTTTTCATTTAAGTGTTTTACTTCATAACACATTGCGTGGAGGGACAAGGCAATACCTTAGTATGGGGGATTTTGAATTGTGTTTAAATACACCATCCACTTTCTATATTAAGCGGACCTAAATGATTAAAACATACAAAAATACATTGTTTTTGTTTGTTTGCATTTGTATTGTGAAGAAACGGATATTCAAGAAATAGAGCAAAAAGAAAGCCAACAAGCAAGCAATTCCAAGCACGGTGTAGAAGAGGGAAAGTTCAAAAGTCTCAAAATAAAGAAAATTACAACTTGAGGGATAAAATGCCAAAGTCTAAAGTTGTATTACAAAGTTATACAGAAAGGAGAGACCAAGTTGGCAAAACCGGGTAGAGATTACATTTAAGTTTATAACAACTTGAGTGGACAAACTGCAAACTCCCCTAAAGTCTTTTTTCCGCCCCAAAAACCCAGTTAAATCTGGTATGTCGCCCATACTTTCTTCCTGCAAATCCCTTCTCTCCCTAGCCAAAATCTTTCATCCACCCTACATTTTCCCCCATAGCTGTATTAAAGTCCATGTGGCAATCCCTCACCATTCCAAAACATTTCGATGGCTAAGATTGATTTCAAAAGAACGCACAAAAGGGATTGAGGCTGGATTTTGTTTTAGGACTTACCTCACACAACAAGCACACTTCGTTTTTGCTCTCCAAAGAAGAGCAAGCTGCAAGTTGAAGACTTCAGCTATAAATAGAGCTTTTTGTAAGCCTTTGAAAAAGGAGGTTGTTAGTTTTTAGTTTTTAATCTTAAAAATAATTTAGCTTATTTTCAGTTTGTTTCAAGTCATTTACAGCTTTTACTTTAATCTTTGTAACACTTTCAAGATTAATGCAAGTTTGAAGTTTTTAAAGTAATATTACAATACAGTGTTAAGTTTCTCATCATTTTGTTTGTGTTCAAAAAGTGCTCATCACTAGTTACTCATAGGCTGTTTTCTTAAGTGAAAATAAATAAAAGTTAAGTAGTTAAGAGTAAATCATAAGTATCCTCTCAAATATCCACACGCCTTAGGTTTTGGATGATAAGCCAGTTCTGGATGGGCTTATGGACTCTCACTAGCTTGTTTTATACAAGCTAGAGCTTGTAGATTCTCTGTTTGACCCTGTTTTGAGCAAGGGTGTTGTAAGTTTTTCTTTTCCTTATTGTTCTTATTTTCTGCAGAACTGTTTTAAGTGCTTATTTTGCTTATTTGCTAGTTAAAAAGTGTTTACTTTACTTTCTTACTTAGTACTGATAGTTTACTTGTTAAATTCTGTAGTTATAAGTTAATACTGCTAGTTCACTTTTTGAGCAGTATTAACCTTAAAGCTACCAGTACTAACTTAAGTTAGTACTGCTAGTTCATTTTCTGGAATTTCAAAGATAACAGTACTAACTTACACTAACAGTTTTAACTTACACTAGCAGTACTAACTTAAGTTAGTACTGTCAGTTAAAATGTTTAGTATGTTTGTTCATTTAGCTTACAGCTTTTATTTCAGCTTATTAAAATAGTTTCAGCTTTTTAGAGTAGTTTTTAACCAATTTTCCTATACTGTTTGCTTTTTAAGCTTCTTTTCTTTTAAAGTATTCTCAATAGTTTACTAAGTTTATACGTTTTCTAGTTAATATCATTTTAGTTTATTGAGAGGTTGAAGTGATGATTGTTGATAATGAATTGAATTGAGAAATGGTTGTTGGAGTCTCTTTCTACCTTAAGGGTTTTGTAAAATTCAAAGATAAACCTCGAACAAATTTCCTCATCTAGGGATAGCAAGCAATCAAAGCCTATAGCGATAAATTTAGCTACTGAGTCATCACTAAGATCATTATAAAATGATGGGTCAATGATTCTTCCTTCATGAACATATCTACTTTCAAAAGTCCTATAGACATCCCTAAGTGCTCGAACATGTTGGGATCATTGTAGATTTTTAGAGCATATGCATGTGTTTCCTTGTAGTCTTATTGGTATTCACTTGGCATTTTGGTACCTACGTAATTTATAGTGATTTCAATAAGAAATTATTATAAGTGACAATTACCCAATGAGCGAAAACTACAATGTAAGTATGTTTGTTTGGACTTCATGTGGGTGTGCGGTTTGCTTAACTCTAACAAAATGAAAATAGTGATAGTAATAATAATAGGCAAACCTTGATACACAACCTAAGTTTGATATTGCTTTAGATGAATGGAACGAAACAATGCTTATGAGTTAAGCATCTCGTGTATGCATTCATGAGTCCAAATACATGAAGAAAATGTTTTTACGTTGTATTAACAATGTAGTTAAACAACATATGATTTTGAAAATATTCTTAAAATTGATTTTACTAAAAATTATAACTTGGGGTTTTTGGCGAAAAATATTTTTTGGTGAATCACTTCAATTATGCTTTCTAAATATCATAATAGTTATACATTACTATAATCTAGTGTTAATTACATGAAAATAGTAATAAAAAATAAAATCCCCAAATTATGTAGTTTGATTAAAATCAAAACCCTAGATATGAAATTAAATAGATAATAAGATGAAATCACTTACAATAGTTGTTATAGATTGGTGATTTGTTGATGATCTTGTAGATTTTATGCTCCAATTGCCGATTTGAGTTATGTTTGTTTTAGGGTTTTGGTGTTTGAGTTTGTGGGTGTGTTTGTTTAATGCTTATTGTGGTCCTAATTTGTTTAAAATCAGTTATTTACCCGCGATCTGTGATGCATGGATCTACCTAAATAACGTACGGATCTGCTTTTTGTGGATCCGTGATCCGCAAGTGTCTATAAATATAGACATAATTGATTTGATTTTCAAGCAAATTGAGATATGGTCTTATGTTTTTGGCAATTGAAGTATGTTATATACTATTAGGAGTATGTGATATAATTTTTGGAGTCGACGTCCAAGTTTTGAACAAATCGTGCAACTTGTTGTGAATTTCCCGATGGAATTTCAACGTAGTCAATCCTACTAGGAATGTGTTATCTTTTAGCATAAGCTTGACCATTACTAATAACACAATCATTTGTGAACATTTGGACTCAACAAAACATCGTCAATACAAGTGTGAGTTGCAATTCAATGATTGTTCTTTTCGTCCTTTTCAATCGATTTCGTAATTTCATGTATTGACCATACATGTAGATTTTGAAAATATCTATAGTCGTTTTATTGATATCTTCATTGTCTAATCAAATTTTAATCTCGATTATGTTCACGATCGGAAGTTTTGTAATTGGAACTTGTAATGAAAATTAACATCTTTTGAATAAATAATAATTTAACTTCATTAGAGTTTGCCGCTTACATTTAATTTATGGGTGATGAAGATCACTAACCATGATAAATTCCATCAAATTTCTAATGTAACAACCCCATCTTCAGGGTCAACTTTTATCACCCGAGTTAAGATAATTATTTTTGCTATGTAAATAATTATAGTCATTTATGCTATATAAGGTTTTATGAGAATTTCCTAGGGTAATTTCAATCCGTAATTGAGTTTCTATATGTTTGTTGCGTCTAAGAAAGTCAAAAAAAAATATTTTTTTGCTCCGAGAGCGTAAATATGTTATTTTTACATTTTATGGCGTTTCCTTGAGTTTTTGTAAAAACCTCTTGTCAAAAGGTCATGTTTTAACGAGTTATAACGATTTAATTAAAAACGTATTAAAGTGAAATAGTTGGGTACAATTTAAAATATTTATAAACGTGGTGTAACCCGAGTCTTTGGTCGATTTTACTTATAAAAAGAAATGCTTTGTACTAGTTTTAAAAGAGATTGAGAATGGAGAGCATTAAACTGCCAAGTTTCTAAAGTTGTTTTCTATAAATAGGCACCATATATACACATATCAACACTTTTAAATGAAAAAAAATCCCCTAATTGTCATCCATCCTCCCTCTTCTTTGATGACCCCCACGGCAACCAACCAAAAAACACCACTACACCAATTTAATTCCGACATGCAAATGAACTACCTATATTATTATTAATCCTTGTTTTCAAGAGCGTACAAAACCCACTAATAAAAACACATGCACTAAGTATTGAAGAAGTTAGATTTTTTGTTCATTCTTGAAGATTTCAAGTATAAGGGTGTGTTTATTATTGCTAGATTAGTATTTTGAGCAATTGGTTGTATTGAAAAAGGTTCGGTTTGTTTGGTTGGTTGTCTCGTCCGTACGGTCCAACAAAGGTGGAAAGAAAATCGAGTTTTGTTATTGCTGTGAGTATTCTAGTTATTGGTTTTTTTTTTTTTTGTGTCGATTAAATTGATGTAACATTGCATGTATATGAGTATTGCTAGAGGAATCAAGTGCGACAATATTGAAAGCGTGTTTTGTTTATTGACTAAGGTTTGATGGTTTTGGTATTATTATATAGACTAGTTAAGCGTATTTTGATAGTCGGATTATGTCGAAAATGTCGTTTCATGGGTTTTGGGTTGACCTTGTTTGACCAGAAAGTTTGACTTGACCGTAGCGAGTTGAGAAATTTTTGAAAGTTATTTTTGAATATGTTAAGTGATAGTGTTCGCCCTAAGCTCCGTTTCACTAGGTGGGTGATCGTCCACGTACTTTACTAAACTGAACGTTATTAACGGCCGAGTCAAGTTTGGGGTAAAAAGTCAACTATGAAGTTTGACTTTTAAAAGTCAAACTTGCGTACAATTTTGATTGAAGTCTATAATGAGCAAAGGGTTCGTAATGTTAGTAAATTGATAACGCAATATGAAGTTCGGATTATATTATCCTTACTTTTAGTAACTTTCTAAAAATGGAAACTTTATGGAAATTGTTGTAATATTGTTAAGTGCTTCAAAGTGAATTGTTTTGCATCGCACTTGGAGATTGTAGTATTATGATCAGTATATCTAATAATATATAGACAAATATCTATATATATATATAAATAAATATATATATATATATATATATATATCTATATATATATATATTCAAGATATGTAATATATGATTTAATATACTTTTAGTCACGTACCGCTATATATGTATTATATAGGTCGCGGTTAAGACATGATGTTACTTGCGCTTGATTGACTTGATTGATTTGGATATTTTGCTTAAGGTGAGTTCATAGCCTCACTTTTAAGTGTTTTAAATGTTTTTAAACCCGCGAGGAGGGGTGCATGTTTGTTTTATAAAATCGAACACATAAGATTTTATGGTATGCTGGACCCGATTACGAGATTGTTTCCGCATAAGTTGCTATTGTCGAAGTCCCTTATTTCATGAACCGTTAATTGCCTTGAGAGGTGAACGCTAATGCATTAAATAGATCTATTGGGTTTGACAACCCTGTCTGGGGTCTGAATCCGTTGGTGAGCACCCTGTAACGGACATTTTGTATTTAGAAAGTAGTAGGTATATGACAATAATACCTTGTTTTGGGGCACATTAACATATGAAATGCCATATGTATTGTTAACGTTTGGTGTCATGAGCTTATTGCGTGAAAGAAAAGAAGTTACTATACATTGCATTCGTTGCTTTGTTTTCCCGAGAACTAATTATGTGTTCAAAGATTATTGCTTATTAATTGTTTTAAACTCTATGAATTTCACTCAACATTGTTGTTACATTGCATTCGTTGCTTTGTTTTCCCGAGAACTAATTATGTGTTCAAAGATTATTGCTTATTAATTGTTTTAAACTCTATGAATTTCACTCAACATTGTTGTTGTCGTTTTAAACATGTTTTATCCCAGGTAACCAAGGATTAGGCAAACGATGGCCGTGGAGGTTCGTGCGGTGATTGATTTGTGGAAAGACTACTTTTTGTTCCAGTCCTTCTCCAAAACAATGTCTTAAGTATGGTAAAACAAAGTCTTTATGTTGAAAGAGGAAACAAAAGCCACATTCTGAGAATTTGAGCTTGAACTTGATTTGCCTTTGATCTCAGATTCATACACCTTCAGATTATTATACAAATCATCCATGCTCAATGTGTCAAGATCAGATTTGTTTCTCATGATTAAAGCAATATTGTTCCAAGCTGATGGTAAACTTCTTAACAACTTCAGATTTGCATCCTCCTGAGAGATAACTTCACCATGGATTTCAAGTTGACTAATGAGCTTTTGAAACCTATCATAGGTTTTATCCAGTCCTTCTTGACTTGATGCAGCAAAGTTTTCATAATTCTGCTTGAGAATGGTCTTCTGCATTTTCTTTGATTCCTTGTTGCCTCCAAACCTATTCTTGATAGCTTCCCATAGGGACTTTGCATCCTTGCAGGCATGAAACTTCAGTAGGTGCTCATCAGGAATGGCTAGCATAAGAGTGCTTTTTGCTTTTAGTTCATTTTTCCTTGCTAGCTTTTGTTCAGCAGTTTTAGGAGGAATAGGACCTTCAGCACCAGTACTAGCTGATGCAACTGGTGAAACTAAATCACCATTTACTATTACCTCCCAAAGGGCATGATCAGTGAAAGTAAGGTATTGTTCCATCCTCATGCTCCATAAGTCATACTCCTTAGTTTTGAGTACTGGAAGTTTTAGTGCAGACACTGTTTGGGAAGTTTCTGATTATGACTCCATCTTTTCTTTGACTAACAGATCTTGAGTAGAGTTAGAGTTCTTCTTATTCAAAGTTTCTCAACAAGCTCTGATACCACTTGTTGATCCCTTTTGAACAGATCTTACTTAGCTTGTTAAAGCTTAGTTGTGTTGGATAGATCCAAGACAACTATAATAGAAACTAAGATTGTGAATACTACAAACTATGCAGAAACTAGTTTGTAATACTAAGAAGAACAATGAAACAGTAAAACAAGATCTTGCTAAACTTTCAATGTATTGAACACAATCACGTTACAGAATAACCTTGAAACTATGAATACTAACTATGAGAAAATGATTTCTAGATCTATTTTACTAACTATGCCTCAGGGTTTCTTTTATACACCAAGAAACCCTAATGGGCTTACAAAACGCGTCAAGTGATCAATTCATATCTATTCCTAATATATGTCATGCATATCACTTTAGCAGTACTAACTATATAACTAACAGTACTAACTATTATAACTAACAGTACTAATAAACTGACAGTACTAACACTTTGTACTGGCAGCACTAACTATTAAACTAATAGTACTAATGACTTAGACTGTTTTCTCTAATCTTCACCAGCAGTAGCTTCTTCAACCAGCATTAGAAACTTAAGAAGTCTTTATTCCCAACAATCCTCCCCTAAACTTGATATTCATCTTGTTAATCATCAAGTTTCTTCATTATGATGAATTGTCAATTACTTGTTATGAGCGCGAATGTTATAAATAGATCTATTTGAGATTAACATCCCTGTTTAGGTGAGTCATGCTCACTGTGCTGGTATGCCGGAAAACGAACGTATACCATGTCGGATTTGGGATGTTGCGGGTTAGAACATCATTACGAGCAATGTTGACAATTTATATTGCAATTTATACATGTCAAGCTTTAGTGTTATGAGCTTAGGGAAACGTAATTACATTCTATAATGTTTGCGTCGGTTGTATTATCATGGGGAAATCTTACGGTCCTACATTATACATTTTACAAACCTATGAATTCACCAACATTATTGTTGACGTTTTAAGCCATGTTTTCTCAGGAGATCAATGAGGTACAAGACAAGGGATACATTGATGGTCGTTATTTTGGAAGTCATATGCGTTAAAGATTTGGTTGCATTACATTTTTGGGATATATTTGTTATGGACTAAAATCTTTGTACTTTGAACAATGAACAAGTGAAGTTTCGGACGTATGTAACAAAAATTTGTTAAATCCAATGTATCAGTTTTAAATGAAATTTAAATGGTCGTTCTTATATATATCTTGTGCTATTGATCTATGAAGTACCACCCTACCCATATAACGCTGCGACCCAATTTGGGGGTGTTACAACTCAACTAAACTAATAACACTTGAAGTTTGATGTCTTTTTTGTGTTCTTCACTAAAGAGTGGAATGATTGGATCACTTGTAATGGATTATATAACAAGTATAATGATCAAATAATATGAGAAAAAATAAATATGCAAGAGAAAATATGTGAGAAAAGGGTGAAGCAAATGAAAACATTTTGCTCCTATTTATAGGCAAA
>BQNB010094259.1:0-26163 GCA_026074375.1 Tanacetum coccineum | reverse complement strand
AACCAAACTATTAACAGATCCTAACTCCACACTTAGGAACTTACATGACGAACAAATCAAACTTATAAACAACTTACTAATATTCAAGAACCAAGATCGATAAATAAACTAAAAAATAAAAACAGATCCAACAATAATAACTACAGTACTACACACAAATACACACTTCAAATTCAACAATAATAAATAAGTAAACAAACACTAAAAAAACAAAGTAAAAAATACCAGAGTGTGATGAGAGTGAAGAAATGCGATGTTAAAGTTAGAAATGTGATTTAACTCCGGCGACGGTGATTTTTAATAGTCAGCGAGCGTTGATATGGTGTGTGTCCCCGGTTAAATGGTGTCATGGTATTTACAAATTGGTCCTTTTTTTTTCGATGAAGTCACGTTTCAAGCCTATAGTTAAACAGCGATGGGTTATCATTATTGTTTGTTTTGTGGGGTGTTAAAAGTCTAGTTTGTAATTTTATATAAAATGAAATGGAAAAAAGTGAGGTTGATTTTGGATTTTGGATTTTGGATTTCAAATTTGAATTAGGGGAAGTATTTCTGGATTGTTTTTGTGTCATAAACAAGCAAAAGAACTCGCGCGTTGCGGCGGGGCTAATTTTTTCCCGAATAAATTTTTTTTTACGTTTCGGGGGTTTTTTTTTAGGCGATGCGTTATGGCGGGGCTAATTTTTAATATTTTCTTTTTTTTTTATGATTCGGAGGAAAAAAAATTACGTTGGGACGGGCTAATTTTTTCCCGAATATTTTCTTTTTTTTGGACGGTTTTGTAAATTTTTTTACGGGAATTTTTGTATAAGAAAATCGTAAATAGTTAAAAGGCGAGGGTCCGTTTTGTATTTTTTTTTTTTTACTTTGGGCCAGATTTTAGGTTATTTTTTGGCTAATTTTTTCCCGGATATTTTCTTTTTTTGTACGATTCGGGAAAAAAAAATTGCGTTGGGACGGGCTAATTTTTTCACGAATATTTTCTTTTTTTGGGACGGTTCGATATCTTTTTTTTTGCCGATGAATGTAAAAAAGTTGTGAACAATAAAAACTTGACGTGTTTTTTTTGTTAATTTTTTTACGGGATTTTTTGTGTAAGAAAATCGTAAATAGTTAAAAGTTGAGGGACCTTTTTGTATTTATTTTTTTACTTTGGGCCAGATTTTGGGCCACATTTTATGCGAATTTTAGGCTAGTTTGTCGACAAATGTGTATATTTTTAGTAATAATTTTTTTTATATGGCTTATGTGTTGGGCCTCATGTTTAAAGTGTTATTTTTTTTTGCTATATGGGTTTTTTTTTAATATAATGGGTTTTACGTTTGTGACCATATCGATTATTTTAAAGTTATTAGGTATCGAAGATGTTTCCGCGGGTATTTTTTTTATCTGAATAAATCGAAACTTTTGTAATATTTTTTTTCTTCCTACTTTGTGCATACAAATTTAAAAAAAACAAAAACAAAATAATTTAAAAAAAAACAAAATGGGAGCCCATTACTGTAGTAATTTAGGCCCGAAGTCAAAACGACTTCGTTTTAGTCGACAAATGTGTATATTTAGGCCCGAAGTCAAAACGACTTCGTTTTAGTCGAAAAATATGTATATTTATAATGATTAGTCCACTCTTTTACCTGCCTAAAATGCTAAGGAAATTATGGGTATATTTGGCACGGAGCGGTGGTGGAGCTTTTTAAGGCGGTGAGCGGTGAGCAAGAGCATTTTGATTTTTAGTGCTTGTTTGCCAAAAGGAGTGGTGAGCATTTTGATTTTTATTGGTCGTTTAGCAAAGGAGAAGTGAGCAGTGCTATTTTTTAGGAAAGCTATTTTTCAATGCTTATTTAAGGAGCTTTAACAAAGGAGCGGTGAGCTGTAAGAGCTACTGCTCACTCATACTGCTCACATCTACTGCTCACGGCTACTGCTCACAGCTACAGTTCACTTCTACTGCTTATTGCTACTGCTCACAGCTACTGCTACTTTTAACAAACACACCCTATATAGAATCAATAGAAGAGTGTAATAATATATTCTAACTAAATATATAAGATGGGTGTACCCTTTGACCCACCAAAAATTACATATGTTTTGTACTTATCACAACCCCCAATCTCACTTTTCCTTACAGTTTTTTTTATCAATTTCTATTTTGTATTTTTTTTTTGTCAATTTAATACTTTTGACTTGTTAAACTTTATAATTTTTATTCCGCACTTTCTATTTCACGTTTTTATAATATAAACAAAATTTTAAAAAAGTCAAATAAAAATTAAAAAAAACAGAAAACATAATGAGTACAAATGGCTTTTTAAGGGGGGTCTTTATAACCTATCCCATATAACATTTATATCTCTATCTCTACTACTTTATAAAGCATTTAGTTCATTCTATTTTTAGAAGTCTTAAAGTTTTAAGTAAAAAAGATTACTTCTTTGGGAAAGTTCATGCATACATCCAACATTGACGAATGCGCCAGCAGTTTTTATGGACCTAATGAACCGCGTCTACAAACCTTACCTGGATAAGTTTGTCATTGTGTTCATCGATGATATCCTGATTTACTCAAAGTCAAAGGAAGAACACGAACTCCACCTAAAGATGATCCTAGAGTTGCTCGGGAAAGAGAAGTTGTATGCCAAACTTTCAAAGTAATTTTGGCTGCAGGAAGTACAATTCCTAGGGCACGTGGTTAACAGTGATGGCATCCATGTGGACCCCAGCAAGATTGAGTCAGTAAAGAACTGGAAGACTCCTGAGTCACCAACAGAAATTTGTTCATTTTTAGGATTGGCGGAATACTATCGGAGATTCATTGAGAATTTCTCTAAGATGGCTAAACCTCTCACTCTATTAACTCAAAAGAAAAAGAAGTATGAGTAGGGTGATAAGAAAGAAGAAGCTTGTCGCAACCTAAAAGATAAGTTGTGTAATGCTCATGTGTTAGCACTCCTCAATGGACCAGATGACTTTGTGGTTTACTGTGATGCATCAAACCAAGGTTTCGGGTGTGTGTTGATGCAGAAGGGCAAGGTGATTGCGTATGCATCTAGGCAACTTAAAGTACATGAGAAAAATTATACCATCCATGATTTGGAATTAGGCGCAGTAGTTTTCGCTCTTAAAATCTGGAGAAATTACTTGTATGGGACAAAGAGTGTTATCTACACTGACCACAGAAGTATTTAGTACATCTTTGATCAAAAGGAGTTGAATATGTGTCAAAGGCGTTGATTGAACTTTTTAGCAACTATGACTGTGAGATTTGTTACCACTCGGGTAAAGCGAATGTAGTGGCGGATGCGTTGAGCAGAAATGAAATAATCAAACCAAGACGAGTGCGTGTTATGAGCATGACAATCTATTCTGGCATCAAGACTAAAATACTGGAAGCACAGAGCGAAACTTCCAAGGACCTCAAAGCTCCAGCGGAAATGTTGAGAGGGCTGGATGCGTAGTTTGAAAGTAAGGATGGCGGTGGATTGTACTTCATGGATCGGATCTAGATTCTATCAGCGGGCAATGTAAGAACTCTGATATTGGACGAAGCCCACACCTCGAAACACTATGTACACCCAAGTGTAGATAAGATGTACTATGACCTAAGAGAATTGTACTGGTGGCCGGGAATGAAAAAGGACATTGCAAGGTACGTTAGCAAGTATCTAACGCGTTCAATGATTAAAGCTGAACATCAAAAGCCCTCAGGATTACTTCAACAACCAAAAATCCCTCAGTGGAAATGGGAGAAAATAACCATGGATTTTGTCACAAACTGCCTAAAAGCAGTGGCAGTTATGATACGATTTAGGTTATTATAGACAGATTGACCAAGTCTGCTCACTTTTTACCTATTCGCGAAGATTATAAAATGGAGAAGTTAGCAAGAACTTATATCAACAAAATTATAGTGAGGCACGGTGTGCCTATGTCTATCATATCAGATTGTGATAGCCGATTCACGTTACGATTCTGGCAAACACTTCAAAAGGCGTTGGGAACGCAGTTGGATATGAGCAAGGCTTACCATCCTCAAATTGATGGTCAGAGTGAGCGTACTATCCAAACCTTAGATGATATGCTTAGGGCTTGTGTCATTGATTTTGGATGCAGCTGGGATACTCATATTCCCTTAGTTGAGTTTTCCTACAATAATAGTTATCATTCAAGCATTAAGTGTGTGCCGTTTGAAGTACTTTATGGGCGAAGTGTAGATCACCATTTATGTGGGCAAAAGTTGGTGAAATTCAGTTGATTGGTCCGGAAATTGTTCAAGAGACAACAAAAAAGATAATCCAAATAAAAGAAAGGCTTCAGACAGCAAGAGACCGTCAGAAAAGCTACGCTGATAAGCGACGTAAACCCCTTGAGTTCAATGTCGGCGAGCGTGTGTTACTCAAGGTATCGCCATGGAAAGGAGTGGTACATTTCGGTAGGAAAGGGAAACTAGCACCAAGATGTGTGGGACCATTCGAGATTGTTGAACGAGTCGACCAAGTAGCCTATCGTTTGAGACTACCTCAGGAGCTAAGCAGCATTCACGATAAATTTCATGTGTCGAATCTTAAGAAGTGCTTAGCAGATGCAAGCCTATAAGTGCCATTGGAGGAAATCGAGATAAGCGATAAATTAGACTTTGTAGAAGAGAGTGTTGAGATTATAGATCGAGAAGTGAAGAAGCTTAAACAAAGAAGGATTCCGATAGTTAAGATTCGTTGGAATTCTAAGCGGGGAGCTGAATTCACATGGGAGCGTGAAGACAAATTCAAAAGCAAGTACCCTCATCTCTTCTCAAGTGCCTCGCCTGCTGAAGTCACCAGTTGAACTCTAGGGGTCAGAGTTCCCTTAACGGGGGGTGACTGTAATACTTCGTAAATTCATGTCATTATCTTAATCCATACTTTACTATTTTTTTTACTTTTAAGTGATTTTTTTTTACTTTTACGGTTTTACCGGATAAGTTATCTTGCGTTCCTAGTTTACCGTGAGCCGTCTTTAGAATTATCTATCCATCTACGTATCCTATGTAGTTTATTAATTTCATAAAGTACCCTAAACAATATAGTTTTTATCTTTAGCATTTACATTTTTTACTTCGTTGTTCCGCCTAGACTTTTGGTAAATTTACGTTTACATGTTTAAAACCTATACTTTTATCTAAATCACTACACGCTATACTTAAATTTAATTATATATCAAATAACAAAAAAAATTAAAACCAACCTAGGGGGCAACCCTTGGGAACACACACATATATTAACCAAATTGTTAGCTTTGCTAGTCTCTGTACTTCAATCATCACTTCACTCTTTTGCATGCATTCCTTTCTCACTTCTCATAGTTCTTTTAAAAAAAATAAGTCGTCCCCTCTTTCTCTCTTGCTAGCCGACGCCACCACCACCATAGCACACTATCCACACAAAATTTTCAAGCAATCATTCAAGAAACATGTACTAGTCCTAATCCTTGGGTTGTAAGCTCTTCAAAAAGATCAAGAAACACCATATTTAAAGGGTTAGGGTTGATTTGGTTGAGGTATTAGGAGTGTTGTTGCATGGTTTTATTGTGAGGTTGATTTTGGTTTTATAAGGGTTTTGTTGTTGGTTTGAAACATTGGTTCTCCATTTCTTGTTAAAACAATAAAACTCGTTCAAGACTTTTATTCAAGAGGGATTATTGATAAAAATGGTTGTGGATTAAATAGGGGGTTTCTTAGTATTTGTCTATGTTATTTTTATTTGGGGAAAATTTTGTAAGCAAGAGTGTGATTGTTGTTGTCTTCATCATCCATTGTATCTTTCTTGTAAGATCTTTGTTTTGCTATAAATTTCTTATTATAAAGTATTTTTCCTTGATGTATTTTCTATAAATGAGATGTTTCATGTTCTTTATTATGTATTTGTAAAAGAATGCATGTGTACATGATTTATTAGGCTAAACTTGATTTTCATGGGAATTTGCAACATCATTTTTTGACTGATTTAGACTAGCAGGTTGGGTAGTGTTTTCAAAATGTATATTACTTTGAAGTTTGCAAAAAATGATAAGAACCTAGAATAATTGTCTTATCTTCGTCTGGCCGCTTTGAATCGAAGCGTACAAATACCCGATGACTGATTTATGAACAAAACGGTATAAGTAGTCGGAAATGCACCCAGTTTTATTTGGTTATTGCTCCAGATTTTTGAGTTTAGGATACCCCCATTTTTGTTAAAAACTAAAAGTGTAATACTGTTCAAACTTAAATTTTGGCACTTGAATCGGCCTCTACGGACGTACGGTTTAGGAGATACGCCCGATTTAGTGGGGCGGTAAAAATCTAGAAAAATTCAGTTTTGGTAATTAAGGGTAAATTGTTAATTTCACATAGGTTACGAAAATTCTGAAATGGTGAGGCCCACAAATCTGTAAAATAGACACAATTAGCTTTCCGTGAGCGTAAAAACTGACCAAAGATCATTTACGGATTGTGAGATACGCGTTAGTGAAGTTAGACGAGACCCGAAAATTTTGGCAGCCTTAGTATGATTGGGCTATTAGACACTAAAATGGGTATTATTATTGGGCTTATATTTATTTAAATAAAATGCTTGTTTTTGGGCTTAAGTATTAAGTTAGAAATTTATAAATTAGGCCTACTTATATTTTATAAAAACTTAAAACTTAAAGTACAATGTCAATCACTTTATAAAAATATTTTATAAAAACTTACTTATTATAATTATTGTGTAATATATTTCTACCTATATAAGGCACGACATGAAAAAATTTATGATGACTGTACATGGTGACTAGGTAATGAAATAGTGACTGGAATGCTGACTCAAAGGGTATTTTCGTCCACAAAATTCGACCTATTAAATATGTGTGTAAAATAAAGGGTATAATGGTCAATTTAGTATTTCCTTGAACACCTCCTGCATTCATTCTGTAGTTACATACGGACCCATTCTCTCTCAATTTTTAAAATCACTTCCAAAATAAGCTGTAACTTATCCTAAAATTACTCTCTATCAAACTCAAAACCCTAAATCGAACCTAATCCTATTTGCAATTACTCGATCGAATCACACCCTCAAATTCAAACCGTCCCTTAATCTCATTAAAATTGCAATTTTAATTTCAAATCAATTTATTGGAAACACAAGAAGCATCCAAATTGAAAATTAACATGGAGTAGGAACGTTTGTGTATGTTAATTCATCATGATTGTAATCACAAGAATACAGGTATGCAGTTAAGTACTTTGATATAAACCACAATTCTTATAATTCAATTTTGTTTTTTATTATGTGGAATTTAATTCAGGAAAACATATATCTATCCATGTTTGTTTGGAAAGCACAATTAATTTTTGTTTAGTTTATGACGATTACTTGCGTGACTGATAAGAGATTGGCAATTGATGATTTTTTTATAGATTAGAAACTGAAATTATTTAAATTCATGCTTTCAAACATGTTATGTATGATGAGTGATTTTGATGTAAAGTTTTTTTGAATTAGTTAATGGGTTTGTGAGTTTGATTATGTATGTCAAGTGTTTGATAAAAATTCTTAAGTGAGTGTATGCTAGGTTATTTTATATGTTTTTTTATCTCCATTATATGCTACATGTTCACAAACACAATTCGAAAACTATTAGTTTGTGAATGTTCGCATCAGTTTTAAATATTTAAGGTGTATCATGACAACTTATGATTTTTGGTGCGTTTCTTCATTTGACAGATGCATTTGGTGGAAAAAATGGTGGTTACATGAACCTCAAAGTGTAAAATTGGGTAAGAAGTATTACGTAAAAAAGTTACCCGTTCTTTTTTGGTTATGTTTTTATCTTACCCATTTGAGATTCACATAATACAATTGACCCAATAGTATCTTACACTCAATGTGTAAACTCTGTAAGAAACATTAAAGTTAATTATTGTGTTTAATAAAGTTTCAATATTGCTTTTTTGTAATTTTGTTATATTGAAGTGATGAGTTTATAAAACACCTTAAAAAGTGAATATTAACAACAAAATAACATGAGTTAGCATTACTTGATGCACTCGATTTGTTTGAAAAAAGTCTTTAAACAGTTATATGTTACCATTTATGAAACTAATGTGAAACTTTCGATAAGAGAGATTTGAGGTTATGGTTTTAGAAATGAATTTGTGTAAGATTACTTGATGTGTCTAATGAACAATTACAATAATCTCTTTTGCATCCCCTCTTTATATGTTGCCGCTTTAATAACCAACGTATTAACCATCACTCCATCACCACTATTTAACACATATCACCAATATTTAACACATAATCATGAAGCAAATGTTTCTTATTATTATTAACACCCTCACGAGTTTCACACTCCTTAGTAAACTTAATATTATTAACACTTGAAGCAAATAATTTCACTTTAAAATGGGTGTTTGGATTTTCATGCGAAACTGTAGTTTGATGGATGTTGGTGGTGCTGCAAAATTGTTGTTTTAAAGGGTGTCTGCGTTGTTTTAATTGGTAGTTGGGGATGCTGTAAAAGTTTAGCTTTAAATGGGTGTTTTCGTGTGCTGCAAAACTATAGTTTTAAGGGTGTTTTGGTCGTTTGAAAGGGTCTTTGTAGGTCATTATAATGATTATCTGGGGCTGCTGAAAAGTGCAGTTTTAAAGGGGTGTTTGGGGTCGTAAATGAGGTGTTTTTTACTGTTGTAAAACTACAGTTGTAAAGGGGGTGATTCGTCAAATAGTACACACTTATATAGCAACCCTAATACAGATCCTGACCGAATGCCCTTGACCACTGACTTGGCTCTTTTGAGGTCGATGAGAAGCTCGCTTATTTATCAGTTTGTATTGCTGTTGTTTTGGGATAGGAAAGGTTTGTGTATATGGTAGTTTGTTTTATGGTACTTGTGAAAAAAACCAATATCAAATGCGTCGAATAACATCCGAATGTATATTTAATGCAAACATCTCCCAAAACTGTTTTATATATCTAACATAAATCATTAATGTACATCATATGTATGGTCATCATATGTAACTTATGTATGAAATTCTAGACAAATTTTTAATTTTGACATGTAATCTTATTAGAATAGTCTTTTAGTATGGGATTTGGTTACAACATTGTTGTAACGTTTTTGTAGGGCACAAAAGGAGCCATTCGAGATGCACCCGTCTTGCAATGTGAAGCTTCTACCATGTTTGTTCAGGTATATATGAGGGCCCGTGCATAAATTTCAATTTTGTTTCATTTTCATTTGTATAATATAAGTCCCGATCAAGACAATTTCATGGTTTTTATGTATATCTTGCTCAAATATGAAAGTTGGCTGTACAACTACCCATTATATTGTTAATGTTACTTATTATAAAGGCGTGCTTCGTGTTTTTTTCTATCAAGGGATCGAAAAAGACGTACTCTGTTCCGTTGGTAATCGAGGGTAGAATGGTTACAAGAAGTTGAAAGCAATGTCATTGCATGTTTCGAAATGTGATTAAACTCAATTTCAAATTGCAAACACTCGAATCTTTGCGTATTAGCAGGAAATCACATTCATGTAGAAATGCTGGCTTCACTCATTCAAAGTTGCAAACACGAATCTTGAATTAGCAGGAAT
Source organism: Tanacetum coccineum (assembly GCA_026074375.1). Taxonomy (NCBI): domain Eukaryota; kingdom Viridiplantae; phylum Streptophyta; class Magnoliopsida; order Asterales; family Asteraceae; genus Tanacetum; species Tanacetum coccineum. Next base: position 16,559 of record BQNB010094259.1, on the reverse strand, counting down.
CACTCATTAAGAAGTTGTTCAAGCAATTGCAATGTTTTTTTCTCAAATCATTGGTACAAAATGATAAGCTATAACTACATTGCAAATTTTGAATTTAATTTTGGTTATCATTATCTTAAGTTCTATTCAACGTAAAATGTAGTCAATTTAGATGGAAAACATAAGGTAAAATGTATTGAGTTTGAGGTCCAATCTCTGGTTGAAAACATAAGGGTGGGGTCTGGGTGTATTGGGTAACAGGTTGGGCTAAAAACGTGTCAGACTATTTGAATATGGGTCAATATGATATATAAAAATAGAACTAAAATTAGTCAAGCCTACAATTCTTCATTTTTAGGTTTATACCCTCACGTTATGTTTAGTCGAGCATTTTGCATTACATTGTGTCATGTTTAGGAAATATGGCTGAATTAACGTCTAAAAAGCAATTCAATTATGTGTATGTTATTTAAACAATGTTCGGTAAGTGAAGGATACTATAGTTGTGCGTTTCGCTTCTAAACCTAATTTGATGACCTAGATACTCACCCCTCCCAAAATAAGCTGCAAAACCATAAGTGAGTAACCTTGATATTTTTATTTTCTTGTGCACACACTGGCCTTTGACTCAATTCAACCTAGAGCTTAATTGCAATAAGCTAGAAAGAGAGTGCTGAAAATGTGCTTAACACCAGGAAGACATCAACAGTGGCTAGGGGGCGTTTTTTGCTTATGAAAAAAAGCCTCTCAAGGCTTTTTTAACCTAAATACAAACCCAAACAAATTGAAAGGGGTGGTAAATAAGCCATATCCAAAATATTAACTATTATTTTTAACTAAACATCTGATTTATTTACTTAAAATTGTCTGTTTTCAAGAAATTAGCTACATGCACACTTAAAGTTACTTGGTTTATTTCCCAACAGGACAGAGCAAAGGGGCTTGGAAAGGCTAGTTATGGTGAAATAAGCACAAAAAAGATTATGCTTTAAGCTGTTTAAATAGCTTAAGCTTTTAGCACACTTTGGCTTTATAGCTTTTTGACAAGAAAATCAAAGGGTTCCTTTAAACTATTTTTTTAACTAAAACTTTTTGATTAACTAATCTAAACGAGCCTACACCACTCCAACCAAAAGTGGCTGAGTGCACTTAAGACCCATAACAAACCCCATTTGACCCATTTTAAGTCTATGCCAAACACCCCCTTAAATATATAAAATTTGAATTTCTACTGATATTAGTTAAGGGAAAAGGCTAACAATTTGATTTATGAAGAAATGATTTAACATATTAAAACACACTTCTTACATAAGAGATAAAAGCATTAAGAAACTTATATGGTACCTTTAATTCCAACAGTAGCATATCCAGAAAAACTCTTAACTTTTTTTATTTAAAAACCAAGAAATTACATAAAACTTTTAAAGTTAACTGAATTACAAATCCTGCTTAAGAAAAAGACTTAATTAAAACATTTAAAACTAAAAAACAGGGTAAAAAGGGTGTAACATGGTGTTTGTTTGACTTCGGTTCGTCTCTTAACTTTTATTAAAACTGAAAGTATTACAACAAAAACTTAAGATAAACTGAGTACAACAATTTTAAAGCAAGCTTAATTAAATTTTAAACTAAGAAAAGTAAAAATAGCATTCTCACCATTGAATGGGGGTGCGGGGTTGAGTGATTTCCAAGTGGGAAGGGTTATAGGGGCAGGGTAAGGTGGGAAATGGTGAGGGGTGAGCTGTGAGTGTACTAGGGAGGTGGTTTGGGCTTGAAACCGTGGGGAAGGGTGGTATGAGTTTTGGCGGGTAAGGGGTTTGGGTACAGGGATGGTACGCAGGTTTAAAAGTAATGTTTGGGGAAGAGGCAAGAATAGCCCCTCACCTTTCTTACTCTTTTCATTTCATTTAAGCCCAAAATTCAGTTATAAACCAAGTTTGGAAAGTGACGGTTTTGGTCCCTGCGTTTTTATAACTAAAAGATTAAAAAGAGGTTTGGGAAATTGCAATACCAGCCCTTGTGTTTTATTTATAAAAAGAAAACTGCCATTTGGCAGTTTTAGTCCTTCTCTTTATTTTACCACTTTTCTTTTATAAAACACTTTAAAAAATGACAACTTTAGTCCCTAAAGTTTTGTAAAAAGGATTAATGGGCTTTTGTTGGGCTTGGGTTTTGTTGTTGGGCTTTTGGGCTTGTATTGGGCCCAATTGAGTGTGTCTGGGCCCAATAAGGTTTAGGCTTATGTTATTGGGCTTTTTAAGGCCCAATAAGGTACAGGTTTGGTTATTGGGCTTTTTCAAGCCCAATAAGGTTATGAAGTGGGTTTTGTGTGTACAATGGCTGAGATTGGCTGTAACTGGGCTAGGATTGGGCCTTCAAAGTCTTCACAGTCTTTGTAATTATACTATTGGGCTTTCCCGGCCCATCAGATGGGTTAAGATTGCATTCAATAGTATTCTTCAGTTCCGGCTCCGGTTTGACTGCTGATTCTTCTGTATTGACTCTGACTTTGGCATTTTTGGACTTTGGCCTTGATTTTGCACAGTCTTTTCCATTCCATGCTCAGTTTTGTCATTTTGGCTTGGTTTTCTGTCTTTTTGATGATATCCACTTCCTGCACAATACAAATGCAAAACAAACATATATTTGGCAGTTTTTGTCTGTTTTTGGTCATTTAAGCTCGTTTTTGAAGGTAAAAGATATGTGTAATTAAGCACTTATCAGTCACGCAAATATGCGTTTAATTCAATCGTTGTCATCTAAAGAATTAGTTAGAAACTTACCTAAACTAAAATATGATAAACATTTTTGTGATGCTTGTAAAATTTGGAAGCAAGCTCATACAAGTCATAAAGCTAAAAATATGGTTTCCACTAAAAGATGTTTAGAACTATTACATATAGACTTATTTGGTCCATCGGCAATTAAAAGCTTTGGAGGTAACCTTAGTTGTAGTAGATGATTATTCTAGGTATACATGGACAGGATTTCTAAAGTCTAAAAATGAAGCCTTTGAGAAATTTGAAATATTAAGTAGGAAAATTCAAAACCAACTAGGTAGTTCTATAATAGCCATTAGAACGGATCATGGTCGGGAATTTGACAATGAAGTACAATTCGGAGCTTATTGTGATGCACAAGGCATTACTCATAACTTCTCGGCTCCACGTACTCCACAATCAAATGGGTTAGTAGAAAGAAAAATCGGACCTTATAAGAGATGTCTAGAACCATGCTTAATGAACAATCAATTCCACAAAAGTTTTGGTGTAATGCCGTTGATACGTCAACTTATATATTAAATAGAATACTAATTCGACCAATACTAGGAAAAACTCCTTATGAAATATTTAGAAGTAGGAAACCTTCTTTAGAATATTTTAAAGTATTTGGAAGCAAGTGCTTCATCTTGAATACTAAAGACTATCTAACCAAGTTTGACCCAAAGTCATATGAAGGTATTTTTTAGGGTATTCTCAAAATAGTAAAGCTTTTGTAGTACTAAATAAACATACAATAAAAGTTGAAGAATCACTCAACTGACAGATCGATGAAAGTTCCTCCTCTTACCAAAATAATCACATTGGTTGATGATGTTGTTAGTGAAGAGAGCATTAAAAAAAAAAAAAAACGAATACCAATAATAGCAAATATAATTAGAGAATATGAGTCGATAGAGTTAACGAAATCGTTAACATTAAGAGTCCAAAAATCATCTCCTGATCAAGTCATAGAAATATTATCAAAGAACCTTAAGTCTCAAGCCCAAATCATAGTAATTTCTTTTTTTTATATCTACATAGAACCCAAAAATGTTAATGAAGCATTAAAAGATGAAGTTGGGTTTTTTAGCTATGCAAGAAGAACTAAATCAATTTGTACGATCCACCCCCCCCCCCCCCCCCCCCCCTAAGTTTGGAATTAGTTCCCTTTACCTTATAGTCAATCTCATAGGAACAAAATGGGTCTTTAGAAACAAATTAGATGAAAATGGTATTGTATCTAGAAACAAGGCTAGATTGGTAGCACAAGGTTATAATCAACAAGAAGGTATAGATTACGATGAAACATATGCTCTGGTAGCTAGGTTAGAGTCAATTAGAATACTTCTTGCTATTGCTTGTGCAAATGATTTTAAATTATATCAAATGGATGTAAAAAGTGCTTTTCTAAATGGTTTTATAAACGAAGAGGTTTATGTTGCTCAACCTCCGGGGTTCATTGATTTTCAAAAACCAAACTATGTTTATAAACTTAAAAAGGCTTTGTATGGTCTTAAGCAAGCTCCCAAAGCTTGGTATGATAGACTAAAAGCATTTTTGATAAAACACGAGTATTCAATGGGAATGGTCGATAATACACTTTTTACTAAGAAATCAAAGTCACATCTTATCATTGTTCAAATATATGTCGACGACATTATATTTGGTTCCACGAGTCAAAACTTGTGTGATGATTTTGCGAAAATTATGCATGACGAGTTTGAGATGAGTATGATGGGGGAGTTGAACTTCTTCTTGGGTCTTCAAATTAAAAAATAGAAGACGGAATATTTTTCAATCAATCCAAATACATCAAGGAGATGTTAAAGAAGTTCGAGTTGGAAGATTCCAAACCAACCAAGACGCCGATGTCAACGGAAATCAAGCTCACTAAGGACGATGAAGCCGACTCCGTGGATAGCTCTAAATATCGAGGTATGATTGGTAGTTTACTTTATGTAACCGCAAGTAGGCCGACATTATGTTTAGTGTAGGCTTATGTGCTCGTTTCTAAGAAATCCTAAGACTACTCATTTAGAAGCCGATAAGCGTAAATTTAGGTATATTAGAGGAACTAGTCACTTAGTATTATGGTATCCGAAAGGAAACGGAATAGAAACTATAGTTTATGCCGACTCCGACCACGCTGGCGATTACGTTGATCGCAAAAGCACTAGTGGAGTTTGTACGTTCAAGGGATGTTGTTTGACATCTTGGTTCGCTAAGAAACAAATGGCCCTTACTATCTCTACAACCAAAGCCGAATTCGTCTCCACCGGGAAGGCATGTCAACAAGCACTATGGATGAAACAAGCTCTCATCGACTACGGCATACGCCTCGACGACGTTCCGATTATGTGCGACAATAAAGGCGCTATCAACTAAAGTAAAAAAACCCCGTACAACACTCTAGAACTAAACATATAGAAATACGTCATCACTTTCTACACGATAACGTCCAAAAGGGCAATATTTCTATCGAGAAAGTTGCATCCGAGGATAATATAGCCGATATATTTACTAAGCCTTTAAAACGTGAAGTATTTAATTAATTAAGATTAGGAATAGGAATGATGGAACTCATCATGGATAGTGATTCTCCATCATCTCAAGAATAATCGTAAGCGTAAATTTAATGAAGTAATTAATCATTATTCAAAAGATGTTAATTCTCATTACAAGTTCCATTTACAAAACTTCCAATCGTGAACATAATCGAGATTAGAATTTTATTAGATAAAGAAAATATCAATAAAATGACCATAGATATTTTTAAAATCTACATGTATGGTCAATACATGAAATTACGAAATCGATTGAAAAGGAAGAAAAGAACAATCATCGAATTGTAACTCACACTTGTGTTGACGATGTTTTGTTGAGTCTAAATGTTCATAAATAATTATGTTATTAGTAATGGTCAAACTTATGCTAAAAGATAACACACTCCTAGTAGGATCGACTACGATGAAATTCCATCAGGAAATTCATGACAAGTTGCATGGTTCACTCAAAACTTGGATGTCGACTCCAAAAATTATATCACATACTCTTAATGGTAAATATAACACATTCCAATTGCCAAAAACACAACACCTTGTCTCAATTTGCTTGAAAATGAACTATGTCCGTATTTGTGGACACTTGCGGGACACGGATCCACCATATGGAGATCCATATGTAGTTTAGGTGGATCCATGTGTCAGCAAGATACCCTTCTTTTAAATTGTTAGACCACTTACCTTCTCCTCCAATAATACATCACCACCTACCTCTCATACCACCCAAGATTGAGCATTCCCGCCAACATCATTGCAAGCTATAATTAAGATAGATCCATACATTTCAAGATATCTGCAATCATAATGGTAAGTTTTTCTTTTCTAAATCTTTATTTTGAAACAATTATTTTTTTATTTCTATAAAAGGAAAAAGATTTGAAACAATAGATCAACCAATATCTCTATACTTGGAATGTACATTTAAAGAGATTCGCCAAAAACCCTAAGTTATGTGTTTCAAACTCACAATTAAGAATTTTTTTAAAACAAGTGCTATCTATCTACATAGTTAATACAAATAAAAAACGATTATTCTCTCATGAATGAACCCTCAAGATTTACAATTAATGTATCATCTTGACTCGTTTGACTTACGTGATAAAGCAAATTGAACATGTACAATTAACTACATCATGTACATGAACCACATACATATATCATAACTTATATTCAACATATTTATCTATATTCTAATTATAAATTTACTAGGTTCAATTATGCTTGGAATGATGAAACCCGACTACAAAAGAACTAAAGCCTACATACCAAAAATCCATCACCAAAGGTCCACTCTAAACAATGCCAAAAGCTCTTTTAAAGCCCTTTGAAATCGATTTCATTGTTGTTGACGTTTTAAACATGTTTTATCCCAGGTAACCAAGGATGAAGGCAACGATGGCGTGGAGGTGTCGTGCGTGTGATGGATTTGGTGAAAGACTACTTGTGTGTTCTTTGTCTTTCAAAAACAATGTATTAAGTTGTTTTAAAACAATGTATTAAATTTGAAACAATAGTTTTTCAAAAACATGTGTTGTATGTATAAACGGTTATGTATGGGTATATTTGTGCATGTGTTGTATGCATAAATTGTTACGTATTGGTACATTTATGCATGTGTTGTATGCATATAATGTTATGTGATTATATGATAATAATTATTATATATGTTTGGAGTATAAGCGGGGTATATATTAAACGAGAATGTCACGAATTGTCAATTTTTGTTTGTTGTACACTTATGCAAACTGTTATTTTGGATAATAGTGTTCCAATAAGAATAAGAAGTGATACGCTGTTGAATAATTATTATACGATATTTTCTAGGTTATCATGGTAAACGTAATTCCTCCCGATCATGTGGATGATGTACCCGTTGTTGAGCCGAATCAACATGATGATGTTCATGTTGTTCCCGAGCCTGTCTTAGTGGACGAAGACGAGGACCCGGAAGAGGAAGAATTTGAGGAAGAAGAAGAACCTTAAGAAGAAGATGATGATATGAAAGTTGACATCGAGGAAGATGAGAATGAACTGGAGTTGACATATCCTTATGAAGAGGTGGATCCTCTTAACCCTCCGCCGCCTGCTTCTGATTCAGAGCCCGAGGATGTGATTGAGGTTGAGGACACGATTGAGTCCGAGGATGAGACTGTTCCTGATAGTGTCCATAAGGTAGGTGAGTCGTCTACTGCCCCTTTCCTTCGAGAGGACAGTGATGGTCTATTTCCTGGTCTCATGAGGAGGGACATTAACTCTCTTTTTGGTCGACTGGCTTCTCTTTCAAGATGACTGTGTGGTCGCGAGACGACGCATGCATTGGTCAAAAAGAAAGGAAAAGCAAAGGACGAGTATTATGGTAAGCTGATTTTGGATTTGGGGTAATGAAGTGCGTTCTAGCGTGGAGCAAGGAATGACTGCAATGGAAAAGCTAGTTGAAAAGCTTGGTAATGCTAGAGAAAAAGCTGAGTGTGAGAAATTGAAGAAGGAACTGGAAAAAGCAAGGTTTAGCAACACATTCTTCGTATGCAGAACGAACGAGTCGAGATAGATCTCTATTGGACTAGAGTTCTAGCTCATGAGTTCTATCGAGAGATGATTTGTGGTATATCCTATATCATAACACGGGGTCGATTCTTGGATCGGGCTAGTTTCTAAAGAGAGAAACACTTGAGAGAGAATATTCTAGAGAGAGAAAGTGTTTTCTTTGTAAATGAATTTATGACTAGCTTGCCTCTTCCAAAGTTGGAAGAGGCTATATATAGTACTTACAATATACCGGGTATTCGTACCCGACTTAAAACCGAAAAACGTACTATTAACTATAAAACTACGAGCTATAATAAACAGTAAAATACACGGGGTGACCGAGTCTTTTTCTAATATCTAACAATCTCCCCCTAAGGGAGGTCACCCCTGAAAATACCAAACTTTAATCACTTCAGTCTTTAGCTCGTAGACATTTGATAATATTATCATTGGGATTAGTAATGTTTTGATCATCTGGCGTTGTCTTTGAACTGTGATCTGAGCTTTCTTGAGATCATTTGCCCCCAAACATATTTTACATCACTCTTGTAAATGGATCGCCATCTTGTGCACTTGTTGAATGAATACATGAATCAGAGTTTGCGGAAGCTTTGACACCTTTATGAGGTCTTTCATAACGTCATAACAAGTGTAGGTCGTGTCTTGGCATTCGGTTATTTACTTGACATCTCAGGAACTGGGAATTTCCATCTCCATCTCCATCTTTAAGATATCCTGTAATGAAACAGTTAGTAATAAAGAGAAAATATTAATTTTGAAAAGACAGTCTAAGTGTTTCTTATGAAAGAACTTTGTAACACTTCGAGAGTTTTGATTGTTTGTCAAATGATAAATAACCGTCAATTCTTATACTGGAACAAGATTGATTCACACAGAATCGCACCATCGTTTCTTTCCAGTTGTCACAAGATTGTTTGATTCTTTTTATAGAATCGCACAAAGTCACTACCTAGAGCTTGTTTGATGTTGGCTCTAGCAGGATTTCCATCTTCATTGTGAAAAACCATCGTTTCACTCGGATGTTCTGGCAATATCACAATGATAATGCGTAGGACTCTTAGGATAAACTTGTTTCCACAGTGTGTGAAAGACATAGAGATATTGGATATCGTGTTCCTAACGAGATTAATTGACGATCTCTTGGCTCTAAAAAATCAATTTGTGCATTTTGGTTTTTAGTAATCGTGAGGTGGAGCATGAATGCCACCTGTTCAATATCAACTAATCGGAGTGAGAATGTCAATAGATAAGTGTTTAGTCTCCGTTGGAAAATGAAACAAAATCTTTTGAAAGATTTCCTGAGTGGCTAGGGTGGGTTGTGCATGGCATCACTGGGCTCCATGAGTCGATCTCAATGTCAGCATATCTTCTTAGTGATTCTTGGCAGCATATGGATATTGACCCTGGTTTCTGCCTAAGTGAATGGAGAGGCTTCTTTCTTTTAACACCGTTATTTCTTTACGATTTACTTTTTAATTCTTAACCCCTTCGTCTTACCGCAGACTTCATGACTAGATCCTTGTTGGGTTTAATCTCCAGTACGAGCTCCATCTCAGTCGGAACTTTGTCCTCTTATTATCGCTTTTTTACTCCTTTTTCATGTCATACCTAAGGGCTGCTACACTAATAGTGGTTTGTCCCTTGGTTAGATCTCCGGTTATGGCTGGATCATTGGGATGGTTACTAACCTTTACCAACCTTGTACCTCCAAACTAAGTAAAAATGCTTGGCTTCGGTCTTTGGGTACAGTTATCCTTTCATAAATAACCAATTTGAAAACTCAATTAAGGTACTTCCGATATAAATATCAAGCGTTTTAGTACTCGATTGTTTCTTTGACATTTTCAGAAATTGCTCCCCCTCAAAATATGTGGCTTCGTTATTCGAAATTGTTTTACTAAGTTTGGGGGGGAGTATATGAGTTCCTCATAATCACTGTTCTTTATTATACACTTATTTTAATCCATTTTCTCCCCTTATCAAAACATTTTTAAACCCTTTGACTTTTGGATATCAATTGATTTAAATATGTTATAAAATTTGGGAGAAAAGTGTGTCCTTAACTCACAAAGTATGTATTACAACATGTAACTGCTCCTCAATCGTTGAGGGATATCAAGTCTCCTACAACTTATCATCAAGAGATTAAACTAGCTACTAAGGTACAAGGTATATTATTCAACATAAGGAGATAAGATTGACCTTTTGATTGTAATGACGATGTCGTCACGTTGTTCTGTTGATCAGCCTGTAGTCAATATCTCTTATTCTTCCTCCAACAAAGCTTTCTAGACTTCGATAGATCCTTTTGATCTGTAGTCTTTTCTCGATTGCTGTGATGAAGTCTTTGCTTCTTCTCTTGTCATCCTCTGACCACTTCCTAGTCTCCATGCCCTTATTGTACTCGAACAGATGAAAGTCTTTAACCATTTGGTCCAGCTTTTCCATGACTCTTGTCAACGTCCCATCACTAAACTTGTGAAGCTCATTCTAGCCTTCATCAGTTTTCTTTCGATCATTCTGTCTTGTAGATAATCTGCTCTTGGCTTAGGGGACGATCGATAGTCTTCTTTGAAAGTAATATCGGATTGCATCCCACTTAGGACCGTTCAAGGTTGATTCTTTGTTTGGTAACTTTCAATCACGAGTGTAAGCCTCCCCACACGGATTCCTGATCACCAGGTTTCTTATCCACATGTTGACTGCTGTGTGAAGACTGATCTTGTCTGTCTTGGGCAGATGGTTGAGCTTTTCTTGAATATTGAGAAGGAAACAGATCTTCAAAATCATTTGGATGCAGATTTTTGAAATCCTTTTCCGAGATCTTGTATTCTGGAATCAGCTCGGCGAAGAATTATCTCTCTTAGATAGTTGTATCCATATTTTTCAAACACTTTGACACTGATCACACTGAGAATTCGCATCTGCGATCTGACTGCTTCACGATCAGAGGACTCACTGTGTTTGTTGATATAGAATTCCTTCCTCCTAAACCACCAGTGAGTGATGCCATAGACCGCACTGATGTCATATTCGCGTTCACTCTCAACCCACAACGATGGAACTAATTCTTCAAGGCCAAAGTCTAGGTAACGGAGTGCTTTGGAGCTTGGATATGGATAAGGCAATTTTTCGCTCTTTGTCACCTGTCAGCAGATTAATCTAGTCCATATTGAAGAAGAATTGTGGTTTTGATAGTTACCTGACCTGGTGGTCCTCCTAAGGGCAAGTGGTTTCATTTATATTTTGTAGAATTTGATGACCCTCAGGATTACTCAAGTCAACCTTATTTGTCAGCAGCTTATGGCATTCATCCATCTGGTATTGAAGAAAGACGCTTTGTTTTTTGTTGAAAGGCTTTAACAAGGTTGAATTGCGGACCTTCTAAATCAGCCTTTGCAGAGCATTCTTCTTTACCTGTTCGTCCGCAGAAACATTTGATGAATGGACCCCAATATGTACGTCTTCCTTTTGAAGCTTGTTTTCCTCAGGAACTTTATACGTTGTGGCGTATGCATTTGCCCAGTTATGTTCTGGTTCCGGGAGGAAATCATTTGGGGATTGGCCATTCTGCGGTTCAGTTGTAGCAGGTCTCTCTCTTTCTGGAACTCGGCTTAAAACCACGTAGTGGTCGACACCTTGGGGAATTTGAGCGTTGTCTAAGGTCTTACATATCTCGAGGCATTCCCTTCATCCTGCTATTGAAATGTCATATGAAGATGTTTCAGAATGTTCTGATCGGGATCAGATAGTGCATCGATGAGTCAACACAGCCTATCTTGTGTCATGATCAGCCATCAGTTGAGGAGCAGCGGTTGGATGTTGTTTGGGAAGAAGATGGCTTTCAGGACTCCCTTGGTTTCGTTTGGCTTTGGTCATCAGCTTTCGGAGGAGGTTTAGCTGATCCAGAAGCGGCAGAATCAGATCTCCTCCTCTTGGGTTGTTCTACCCTGGTTGATCCAGCTCGAAGGGCCTTCATCTCATCTTTCGTCTTGTCTTCATCATCACTATCATGCTGTCTCCTTTGTGGTCTTTCCCTTGTCTGCAAAACTTTCTTATCCATGGCGTTTCTTCATCCGCTATCAAAAGCTTCCATGAGAGCTGGTATATAGGACTGGTTAGTTGGGTCGTGTTTTTGTTGGCGACTTCTTCTGTATTCATGTGACTGAAGAGAGCACTCTTTAGATCAAATTCTTCAATATCAACTTCATCAGTTGACCTGATGGAGTAAGTTGAATCTTGTTTCTCCTCACCGTGTTCCTTTTTGGCTTTTATAATCTCCTTTGGACTCTTTTCAGATTCTTGATTCTTGACAGACTCTGGGCCAGGCAACACAGAGTATTTCTCGATTAGATCTTCAGTGTGTCGTTCAAGAACTTTAAGGAACGCGACCAGAAAGCATCATCAAGTTTTGTTCTAGATAATTATCAACAGCGTAGGAAATTGGTGATCTAAATGAAGCCCAAAACATCAGCAAGTGTGGATCAGTCTTCTTACTTCAGACATCTCTTGCTTAATCTTGCCACTCTTAGCTGCTAAAGGGCGAGAATAGAGTGATTTCAGGGAGAGTTGTTGGTGATTGTTGTCAGCTTCCGGGTTGATTGGTGGAGGATCGGACCATGTAATGGTTGGCTCTGAAGATGTGGACATCTGTGAAGGGCAGCAATCACTGGAGGATGTTGACGTTACTGTGATGACTAGGATCAGGTTATAGTGGTGGAATCAGACTCCTTCTAGCTTTAGGATTTCTCCCCCCCATGATCATCTTTCGGTGGTGTTGTCATTGAAGAAAATTGATCCCAAAGTTAAAAGTGTCATCGCAAGAGAGAGAAGATAGAATGGAAAAGTAGAAAAGGAGAGTAAAGAAGAGATTTTCCATGGAGAACTAGAACCAGATGACTTTTCTGGTTTATCATCGATGACACGTTCGTCTGTTATGAGCTTCAGGTTTTCATAAACCTTTGGGTAGGCTCCATGTGCTCAGGGTTTGGTCCAGCAAGAGACACATGTAATTTTCCAGAGTCTGATCCAGTCTGGTCTTCGTTCATGGGCTCAGGGTCTGGTCCAGCCAGAGCCTCATGTGCTTTCTTCAGGGTCTGATGACCAGGAATGCTTACTCCTGATGTTCACTTTTGACGTGTTATTATCTTGATCTTTGTCACCTTTAGGAAGCAGCGCTGTTTTTTTTGTATCACTTTAGTTCGTTATGAATCCGACATGGATGAAGATGAGGGATCACTTCTCTGATGTATCATTATCGGGTCGAGAAGAGGGTCAGTTGTATAATCAGGAGGAGATTGATCACGGACTAGCAAGGAATAAACTGATCGTAGTTCTTTTCTTCTTGACAGATCGATAGGGAATGATGCTACTTGGTCTTCAGTTACAACGGCCTATTCCTTTCCCTCCCCACTTGCCTACTTCTTCATGCAGTTTGGGAGTTGCTTCTGAACTGGATCCCCTGATGTCATCATCCAACAGGTGCCCGACATCTTGTGGCAGAAAAGGGCGGATCTAAGTAAGCTTTATAGACTGTTCCAGGTCAGCATTCATCACTTCTCCTTTCCCTTTTCTTGAGGTGTTTCCAAACTTAACTTTTTAGCTAGTTCGAGATCAGATCATCATTTCTCTTGTAAGCGAATAGTTCTTTTTGAGCTTCATCTTCTTGTCAACAAGTTGGAAAGTAGGCACCCACCACCAACTTTCCCTTTCTAACTTTTGTGGAAGCTTACGCTTGGAACGTTTTCTTTGTCGGAGGAGGGAGCTGCTTGGTTTGTTTGAATGGTGTGGTGGTCTCGTGAGGCTTTTTGGGTGTAGCTACGCTTTGTTGCAGGTTGCATGCTTGCACTTCCTTGAGGGGTTTTCTTTGTATTTTCAGCAACCATTTTTAGATACTTGGGATAATAAGAGGATTGTTGAATGGCTTCTATTATCAAGGGATCGGGAATTGCCATTCCAAACACTTCAACTGACTCACCTTTAGGGACAAACTTGAGGCATTTCACTAAGAATAATCACTCCAGTGTGATGAACAGCCAGAATCAGGACGACGATGGATGTTGTTATTACTTGCATAGTTAAAGATTATCACTTTGGGGGAAAAACGTCCATAAAGGGATGAGGAGAGGAGGTACTTTCTTCATTTGGGTTCTTTAGACTGGCTTGGTGGCTTGCTTTGTGTGAGAAAAATGTCTGGATCCCTTGAGTAAAAAATCTTCCCATAACAGCTCTGATGATCAACATTAGGTTGTAGTGACGATTCCCCAACGATTTTGCCAGAACTGGGTGTCTGGTTTGTCACTGCAGAAGTCTTTCCGGTCAAGCATGGTTGAGCAAAGGGATAAGAATTTGCCCCTCCAAGGTTGATTACACATATTGTCCGTATACTGGAGACAATCTCTACAGGTTAAGGATATCCCAGCTCTATTAACAAAAATTTGCAATCACCGTGAGGTCACCAGATGGAGGTAACTCACATGGGTGTGTTGGGTTGACATGGATTCGCTAATTGACTTTTGAGAAGATCAGCACTTAGATCGAAAACCGATTGTCATCAAGTGACAACTATACACCACAGTTTCTCGTTATATGACATTGTCTTCCAGAACTGTTGCAGGTAGATAGCAGGAACATTTGCTGAGGCAGTGAAATGCTTGGAAGAGTTGGTGTTACTCAGGATGTCCACGGATATCTGAAAGATGGGGTTCTTTGAATCTTTGTGCATTGAAAGTTAGGTTGCTTTTCCCAATTGTTAACCACTGAGAGCAGAGGTCAATCTGCTATCTGTCTTGTAGGAGGTTGAGCGGAACATTTTGTACTGCCATCGTTATTCTGCAAAGGGCCATTAAAAAAGAAGACAAAACATTGCAGAGAAACGGAGTTAGAGAGAACGTTAGATTGATAAAAGTCATGTAACTGATCGATTGATTAAAATCAGTTGTAACGCTGGTTTGATTAATATCTACTAATTATCAACAGGATCATTTACTTGTTAAACTAAGCCGGATGAGGTTCTAGAAAAGCAACCGGGTCATTCTAATGGGCCTTGATAGATTATCTTGGGCTCAATTGGTCAACATATAAATTAGCCCAAACGCCGCTGAGGCAGAATGCAACTCGGTTAGGAGAATGAGCAAACCGCCGCGAATATAGAAATACTTCGACCAAACCGCCGAAAGACGGCGGTTTACTGTTGGAATAAAATTAATAGAAATCTTATTGCAACTGCTGTTTTAGGACAACCGCTGTTTTGGAACCGCTGGTTTAGGCATACTCGCTTGTTTCAACCGGCCGTTATAGGCAACTCGCTGTTTTCAACCGACCCATTTAGGCAACTCGTGTTGTCAACCCGCCGTTTAAGCAACCCGCTGTTGGCAACCGCCGTTGCAACCGTAGGTTAGGCAACCCGTTGTTTTTAAGCAACCGATGTTGCAATCGCCTGTTGGCTACCCCGCTATTTTTAGGCAACCCGCTGGTATGTCAACCCGCCGTATTTTTAAAGCAACCAGGGGTTGAGTAAATTTAAGAAAATAATAAAATATAAACCAACTCGCCATTAAGAGAGAAAACACGCAATCGCCTTTTTGGGCCAGATTTCTTAAGATTAAACCCCGGCACCTCTTATTTCAACACTGATCACATCCTAAGGCCTTCCTATGCTATAGATATACATTGCTACCATTCCTTACATCAAACACACATATATCTACGTTTTACACTACAACCCGCCGGTAAGAATCATGGGCAACTCTTTCATTAATGTTTGGGATATAAATCCACACATCAAAACTTATTCATATATACCTAATGAACAATTCCCAGTAACTAATTCACTATTGTTTGAGATAGAAATCCACACATCAAAACTTATAAATATATACCTTATGATCAATTCCTAGCAACAAAATCACACATTACAACACTACATTGGCTTTTTCATCTAAAACGACCCTAGATCTATTTTTTTCTACACTTTTAAATGTGTTTTCATTCGATTCCATTGATATACATACAAAATAAATGATATAGATGGCGAGATGCGTGAAAGTGTGTGTGTGTGTTTTGTCGTTGACTGGTTTTTGAAAGGTTTGACCAATAGCCAACTCGCCGCCTCTTTTATACTCCTAAGTTAGAAAGTTGGCAGATTCAGTCCCTTAGGATTCCATCTTCTTTTATTTTTTGTTTTAAGTATTTCTAAGGCTTTTCTAAGATTAGGCAATTGGCCAACTTAGTCCCTATTGGTTAATAAGGCTAGGAAACAAAGAGCAAATGCTTTTTAAACCCTAATCATTACAACACTAGATAACTTTAGACCTTTGAGTTAAAATTAATTAACTCCCCTTCAAATATTAACCCATTAGAATACAACAACCATCTTATAATTACACTTTCATAGCATCCAACAGTCTTTTAGAACCCCTTAGATTTTTTCACATTCACTCTCCCCCTCAAACAACGACCCGGTTTCTATTGAAAGAGCTGTAGTCGTTGATTGAGATGAAAAGATCAGGCGAACAGCTCCACCATCACCATTGTTTTACTATACTCCCATAAAGCATGGATATAAAGTAATCCATGCCCAGACATCAAACCGGGTTGCAATTTGAAGTAATT
This sequence comes from Tanacetum coccineum, assembly GCA_026074375.1. NCBI lineage: Eukaryota > Viridiplantae > Streptophyta > Magnoliopsida > Asterales > Asteraceae > Tanacetum > Tanacetum coccineum. The sequence goes on along the minus strand of BQNB010094259.1, from coordinate 97 downwards.
GCAAGCCTTTTAGGAATTCCAAATGACTTAAAATATTTCCTAAGTATTTTATTTATTATTATTAGTTAATTTTAAGCCTTTTAAGCATTTTATTATA